>CAUYQV010002959.1:0-56895 GCA_963574575.1 Galagoides demidoff
GCTGCAACCAAAAAATGGCCGGGCGTTGTGGCGGGCGCCTGTGGTCCCAGCTACTTGGGAGGCAGAGGCAGGAGACTCGCTTGAGCCCAGGAGTTGGAGGTTGCTATGAGCTGTGATACCATGGCACTCTACCCAGGGGGATAGCTTCAGGCTCTGTCTCAAAAAAAAAAAAAAAAAAAAAGGCTCAGTGCCTGTGGCTCAATTGGCTAGGGCACCAACCAGGTACACCTAAGGTGGCGGGTTCGAATCCCCAGCCCGGCCCACCAAACAACAATGATGGCTGCAACCAAAAAATGGCCTGGCATTGTGGCGGGCGCCTGTGGTCCCAGCTACTTGGGAGTCTGAGGTAGGAGACTCACTTGAGCCCAGGAGTTGGAGGTTGCTATGAGCTGTGATGCCATGGCACTCTAGCCAGGGGGATAGCTTGAGGCTCCGTCTCAAAAAAAAAAAAAACAAAAAACTGCAAAAATATGTTGTATTTTTACTTTTTCTTTTTTCTTTTTTTTTTTTGCAGTTTTTGGCCAGGATGGGTTTGACCCATCACCTCCAGCATATGGGGCTGGCGCACCATACCTTTGAGCCAGAGGCACCGCCCAATATATTGTATTTTTTAAGAACTCATACTAAAAGTGATAAAATTTAGAAACAAAAAATATTGATACTTTTGTTAGCATAGTAATTAGTAAGTAGGCAAAGGAATGCTTGCAAAGTACTGCTATAATTGAAACAGTTATAGTTGAGGCTTCTCAGAATCATTCTCTTTTGGTCTTTTTAAATGCCTTTTCTTATGCAGAAAGTGTCGTCTTAACCCTACTCCCACTTCCTTCTAAATTCTTCATTCAGACTTGATTTGGAGACCTAGCAGAAATGGATTGTCTGAGAAGCATGCCCCCACAGGCAGAGTTCCAATATAGAATTGGTTCTTAGTTCATAAACATAGTTGGTTATTACACTCACTAGACTGAACTCTCCTAGGCAAAGTTCCCTGTCTTATTCTTCTATATTCTGGCTCGGCGCCTGTGGCTCAAGTGGCTAAGGCACCAGCCACATACACCTAAGGTGGCGGGTTCGAATCCCCAGCCCGTGCCCGCCAAACAACAATGATGGCTGCAACCAAAAAATGGCCAGGCGTTGTGGCAGGCACCTGTGGTCCCAGCTACTTGGGAGGCGGAAGCAGGAGACTCACTTGAGCCCAGGAGTTGGATTGCTATGAGCTGAGATGCCATGGCACTCTACCCAGGGGGACAGCTTGAGGCTCCTGTCTCAAAAAAAAAAAAAATAAATAAATATTCTTCCATATTCCTACTACCTGTAGGTATTCAGTGTTTGCCAACAACATTTAGTGAATGCTAACTAACATCAGGTAAGGTAGCAGAAAAATACAGTAGGATTTTGGAACATTGGCTTTAGTTAATTAATTTGGCTTTAATTAATTTTCTTTGAGCCTCAGCTTCTTTATCTAATGGAGACTATGTCACATCCTCTGCAAGTGTATGAGGAAGATTAGAAAGAGAGCTTGGTACTTGGGGATTATATGAAAGGTAGTTTTTTGTTGTTGTTTTGTTTTTGTTTTTTACAACTATGTCTGATATATATCATAATACCCTAAGTCTGGAAATAACTCAAATATCCATTCATTAATAAGTGAATTTATAAACAAATATAGAATATACATACAGTGGAGCATTATCCAACAATGAAAAAGAATAAGTCAATCATACACATCTGGCTAGTAGCAGAGGCTCATGCCTGTAATCCTGGCACTTTGGGAGGCCCAGGCTGGAAGATGACTTCAGCTCCAGAGTTCAAGACAGCCTGGATAGGATAGGTTTTAAAATATTATCACTGTCTTAACCGGTCAATAATGTTTACCCATGGAATTTAATCTTAAAATCTTAAGTATCATTGTTAAGTGTATGTTTAGCATTTCACTTCATTACCACCCCAACCAAAAAGGGAGGGAGAAAAATGCCCTAGTGGGAAAATAATCAACTATAGATGTATGGGTTTATTTCCAGACTTTAAATTCTATTCCATTGATCTCTGTTGTGTGTTCTTATTCAAGAACAGAAGACAGTGCCATACTGTCTTGAATAGCTTTGTACTAAGTTTGAAATTGGGAAAGATGAGTCCTCTGCCTTTATTCTTTTTCAACATGATTTTGGCTCTTCAGGGACCATTGCATTTCCATATAAATTTTAGGATCAACCTGTCTACTTCTGTAGAAAAGGCAGTTGGAATTTTGATAGAGATTGTGTGATATGTAGATCAATTTGGGGAGCATCTAGACGAGTCCTTTTATATTTTCCATCTTTTTGTCTTTTTATCTGCTTTCTGCTTTCTCAACTTTATCCTTCAGTCTTTCATTTGAGCATTTCTTTTTCTTTTTTTGAGACAGAGCCCCAAGATGTCGCCATGGGTAGAGTGCTGTGGCATCATAGCTCACAACAACCTCTAACTACCGGGCTCAAGTGATTCTCTTGCCTCAGCCTACAAAGTAGCTGGGACTATAGGTGGCTGCCACACCACCTGGCTATTTTTTAGTTGTAGTTGTTGTTTGGCAAGCCCAGGCTGGATTCCAACCCACCAGCTCTGGCGTATGTGGATGGCACCTTAGCTGTCCCCCTGGGTAGAGTGCTGTAGCATCACAGCTCACAGCAACCTTCAACTCCTGGACTTAAGCGAGTCTCCTGCCTCAGCCTCCTGAGTAGCTGGGACCGCAGGCACCTGCCACAACGCCCCAGCTATTTTTTGGTTGCAGCCGTCATTGTTGTTTGGCGAGCCCAGGCTGGATTCGAACCCGCCACCTTGAGTGTGTGTAGCTGGCGCCTTAGCCACTACAGGTGCCCAACCTTTAAGCATTTTCTTAATGTTCATGGAAAAATAACTTCTCTCTCTCTTTTTTTTTTTAATAACTTCTCTTTTAATGATATTTATAATAGTGTTTCTTTTGTTTTGACTTTTTCTTTTCCCTGCATGGTCTTTTGTTTTCTTTCCTCCTTTTTTCTCCATATTGTTTTGGTCTTTATTTCTTATATTAAAGATGAATTATCAAGTGATTGATTTCTTTATAATTAGGGTGAGGTTTAGCAGCTTTGGATTTCAGATTTTTTTGTTTTTTCTTTAGCAGGTCCAGGCCAGGTTCTTACCCGCCAGCCCTGGTCTAGCTGGCGTATTGAGGTATGAGTGCCCAGCTGGAATTCAGTTTATGCTTTGTTGACTGGGCTTTTTCTGTGGATGAAGCACTTATGGCAATGTATGGTATAGCTCTCTTTGACTTATGTTGGTGAGATTTTCCTGGAAACAATCTTCTAATCTCCTGCTTGGAAGGTGTACAGGTTAGGCAGTTGAAGATTGTATACTGCAGGAGAAATTATAATAAATGTTGTCTTTTTTTTTTTTTTTTTTTGAGACGAAGCCTCAAGCTATCCCCCTGGGCAGAGTGCCATGGCATCACAGCTCATAGCAACCTCCAACTCCTGGGCTCAAGCGAGTCTCCTGCCTCCGCCTCCCAAGTAGCTGGGACCACAGGCGCCCGCCACAACACCCGGCCATTTTTTGGTTGCAGCCATCATTGTTGGTTGGTGGGCCCGGGCTGGGGATTCGAACCTGCCACCTTAGGTGTACGTGGCTGGCGCCTTAGCTGATTGAGCCACAGGCGCCAAGCCGTCTTTTCTATTTTATAATAGTAATAGCTGCCACTTCCCAACAAAACCCAACACTCAACATTCAGCAGAAATTTTGACATGTGT
The DNA here is from genome assembly GCA_963574575.1 of Galagoides demidoff. Lineage (NCBI taxonomy): Eukaryota > Metazoa > Chordata > Mammalia > Primates > Galagidae > Galagoides > Galagoides demidoff. Next base: position 3,753 of record CAUYQV010002959.1, read on the forward strand.
ACTATGTTCCTACTGGCTTTTTTTTTTTTTTAGGAGACAGAATCTCACTATGTCACCCTTGGTAGAGTGCCATGTGTCACAGCTCACAGCAACCTCAAACTCATGGGTTTAAACTATTCCTTTGCCTCAGCCTCCCAAGTAGCTGGGACTATAGGCACCTGCCACAATGCCCAGCTACTTTTTGTTGCAATTGTCATTGTTTAGCTGGCCCCAGGCTGGGTTCAAACCCACCAGCCTCAGTGTATCTGGCTGGCACTGTAACCCCTGTGCTATGGGTGCCAAGCCCCTCCTGGCCTTTTAAAATTGCAGTTATATCTTTATTTGGTTCTTTGTATTAATATGCCATAGGAATTTACTCATAAACATTATTGTAGTGCTGATTCTGTTGGCTTCTATGAGATTTAACATGTCTTAAGAAAGACAGATGTCTTCCTTTGTTTTTCAGGTTAGTAACTGTGAGAATTTAGATTATATTAGTAGAACCCTAGCCAAGGTTCATGAACTGGCAGACCTGGTATGGATGCAACTCCTGAAATGTGTCATGTTTCGCCACCACTGAGTTTTAAAATACCTTTTTGTTGTTGGAATGATACAATCCCTTTGGGCATTGTGTGCTGGAGATGAGGGGGAGCCTTTCACATTCCAGACCACCCCCCCCAAGTGTTGTCATCTTCTTTTAAACTTCTACAGCCCTTACCTGTCTAGTAAAGGTGGATGTGGTTGTAACTGGTCTTACCCAAGGGGAGTCACTGTGTGGTACTATCTAAGATTCTTACTTAGAAGAGGCTGGGTTCATGCCTGTAATCCTAGCACTCTGGGAGGCCAAGGTGGGTGGATTGCCCTGAGCTCACAGGTTTGAGAGCAGCCTGAAAAAGAGTGAGATCTGTCTCTACAAATATCCAGACATTGTGGTGGGCACCTGCAGTCCCAGCTGCTTGGGAGGCCAAGGCGTGAGAAGCTTTTGAACCCAAGAGTTGAGAGGTTGCTGTGAGCTATGACACGACAGCACTCTACCAAAGGTGACAAAGTGAGACTCTGTCACCAAAAAAACAAAAAACATGAGCACTGGAAACTTCCATGTCAACTGACATTGCCAAGATAGCCATGAATCACTGGACATCGAATGGACCAGTCAAGTGACTCTTAACTACTGTGCCTGTTTCTTCCTGGCCATATGCAGGGATGTCACATGGCTCTTCAGCACAGAACCTTTAGGAGTCCCTGATGAGCAGCAAAGAAGACGCCCCCACCCACCCAAAGACGTTTAGGAGTGCAATTTGAAAATGTTCCAGCCCAGTGCAATCTGGTAAGCATTGATGGAGAACATCCCTACAGTCAAGCCCCAGACTGGCCCTTAGCATGAGCAACAATCACATACCAGGTTCCCAGACTGATTCAGCACCTGCAAGGGAACAAGTTCGGAGTAAAGTTCTTTTTGTATGTTGGACGTGAGAGTCCATGTTACTAACAGAGCATCTACTCTGATGGGGCAGTTTCTCCTAGTTTACCTGGGACTTTCCTATTTTAGCACTGCAAGTCTCTTCACCTGGGAACCCCATCATCCCAAGCAAAGTGAAAAACTTAGCCTGGGCAGGGGCATGAGTTTTACCTAAATTGTTTGATATAACATAACATGGAATGAAAAAAAAAAAAAAAGCTGGGCCAAAAGAATGACCAAGACTACATTCTCTAGAATATATCCATGCTGCAGGTGTGACCAAGGAGTAAAATCAGTTTGGTGGGGACAAAAGAGCATTTTTTTTAATTTTTGTTTTTTATTCTCTAAAAACTAAAAGGCTCACAAATAATAGGTTCACAAGAAAATTGAGTTTTATTACATCGATTTACCATAGATCCCTGCCCCCAACATACACAGTTTCCCTATTGTCAGTACCCCCTAGAGTGGGACATGTGTTGCAATTGATGAGCCTGCATTGACATGTCATGCTCATCCCGAGTCCACAGTTTACATGTAGTCTTGGTGTTGCATGTTCTATGCAGGAAAGCATTTTTAAAAAGTGAAATGGAGTAGAATAGACCAGGCCAGTGTGCTTTGCATCTTGTGAATCTGAAGTACAGTGTTATTCTGTGAAAGATTTTGTTTCAATTATATATTTGTATGTGTGTGCTGGTTGTCATGTAAAATTCCTCTCTAACTGTGGATTATGGTGACACAAGATTGAGAGAGGCCCCTGGGAGTTCAAGGGACAGAGTAGCACACGAGGTAAGGGAGAACCCAGAATAGGGCTCTCTGGGGTCAGGGGTCTATAACCAGGGGAGGGGAGGAAGGAGAGCCAGGAGAGGCCAAGCGTTCTGGGGGAGGCATCGAGGGGATGGCCAGACATGGGGAATATACCCAGGAGGGCAGGCAGAAGAGTGGGGAGGCAGTGAGACCTTGGACTTAGTTCCATGGATGTGGTAGAGCCACTGAGGGATAGGAGAAGGGTTAGGATTTGGCTCCTGCTTTCCTGCTTATGGGATGAATAGTCCCCAGGATGTTACTTAATCTCTCCATGCCTCTGTTTCCCAGTAGTGAGATGGGGCACTGATGGCACCCACATGACCTGGTTGGTTTGGGTGTCAGATCAGCAAATCCATGGTAAGCCCTTGCCACATAGCCATAGCAAGAAGCCACAATTTAGCTGCTGTTATAGTCAGGTGTCGTTTGGAGGAAATAACTTGGAGAAGGCAGAGATAGTGTCTGAACCAGATAGATGGCCAGCGCTGGTACAAGTGGGAGATGCTGAGAGCCCACTGTTTTGTGGGATGGCTACCCTTTAATGTTTTGCCTTGAAGGAAGTACACCCACAGGGTTACTGTGTTTACTGTATTGGCTGGGTTTACAGCACTGAGGTTTAATTTGCAGCACTCTGCCCTTGGGGCAGGGGAGTGGTGGGGCTGTAAATGCTTATGGCTTTAGGAGACTCCTGCAGGATCCTGGGTCTTCAGCTGAGGAATACCAGGCTACAGGCCTTGGCTCTCCCATTCCAGCTGGCTTCTCAGGGTGGTCCTACTTCTGTGTAGGGATGCCTGCATGTATCACTCCCCACTCCACACACATCTGGGTAAAGCGCTCCCCTCTTTGGGATACCCATCCCACGCCCACCTTCTAAGCCCTATTCTTGGTCCTGTTTATGAACTGACTTTGGAGAACTCCCCCATACCTACCTGATAGCTTTCAGCTGTTCCTTTTGAAAACACACACACCACTGGTCTTCCTAATCTGAACAGTAGAATTTGCTACTTTTAGAGACCTAGCCCTTTAAAGCAAAAAGGGCTACTTACCACATTTCCTTCCCCTGGGATAAGCAGAAAGTTCTTTGCACTCTTCTTCCCCAGCAAAGAATACTAAGCACCATTTCCATATTCAGCAGGTCTCTCCACTCCCTTTGTATACACATCTTTACCCAGATTATTGGTATTTTGTCACGGACAATGCACAATTGACACACCCAGAGTGATTTCTTGTCCCCACTGGCTACTGAGTGATGAGAACCACAGTTGGTGATGGAGACTGCTTGACCTTCAGAAACAGCCCTTATTAAAACTTCCTACTCCCATAGCCATGCAGAAACCACCACCTGCTCTTTCACCTTGGCATCTTCTCAGTATGAGATTGATGGGAGGTGGTGCCCTTCTCTAGGATGTGCTGTATTGGCATCAGCTTTTCATTAATCCAATAAATACACCTCAAAGATTTCCCCTGTCCATGCAGTGCCAGACCCCTTGTCTTTAAGAAAACCAACAATTCTGATGCAGTTTTATCAATGTAAAAATTAATAAATCAGAAATGCCTTGAATTCAGAGAAGTAATGCACATTGTGAATGGGACCAGGTAGCAGGAAGAGTCCCAGTGCAGAGGTCCTGCCTGGCCAGGGCTCAGCAGCCTACATGCTAGAGGAGGGGAACTGACACCTGCCTGGGGTTCAAGCATGGTGGTGGGAAGTGTGAAAGCAAAGATGACACCTGAACAGATGTGAGTAGCCTGGGCTGGCTACGGTGAGTCTTAGGGAACATGTGGGGAGGGAAGACGGTGCCAAGTGCTTGTGGGATATTGCACTAGCTGAGAAGATAGTTTATGCCATGTTGTAGCCTCTACTGTGTAGGCACTGTGGTGGGCACCAGCACCTGCCAGACAGATGTGGTCCTGTTTTGGTCTCTGTCCTCAGCACAAAGGTGAGAGAGAGAGCGTCACCTTGACAATCTATTTGAAGGTCTGGATTTGTATGCAGCAAAGTGGCAAGCTCTTGGGTCCCAAAGATTTCATCACACTATTGCATTTTGCCAATAGCCTTCTTCCATTCCATGCTAAGCCTGCTGACATCCTGCTTCAGTCCAGGATAGGGTGAGTGACTTGTAATTGCTGTGGTTAGGAAGATGAGGCTGTGCTCAGGTTGTTCCCAGTGACCTGCGGGCTATACCCTGTACATGGCTGATGATTTTGCTCTTGGACTTGGCCAGGTCCTCTGGGGCTGTAAGTTCTGTGCACCATGGGGGAGCCTATGGTGAGGGGGTGTTTATCTTTTCACAGCAAATGTGACTGACATTCTCTGACCATCCTGAAAAACTGTAATATGCTTTTCAAGGCCACACATGCTGGAGGACAGGGCTGGGCAGGAGGGGCAAGCCTTCTCTGTGAAGGGTGTGTATAAATAAACATTTTAAGTGCTTGGCTGCCTGGCTCCCCCATGAACCCCATGCTGTGCGCCCATTCACTCAGAGAAGTTAAAATACACACTCTGTACATCCTAATTCTTGTTCTCTTTACTGACCTCACATATTTGAGACTGGAGCCCTGTGTTTGTCCTGGTTCCACAAAGCGAGGGCTGCATTTTCTGAATCTGGATATTAGTAGTATCTTTTCTCCATTCTAGGAAACTTAGTCATTGCTACTTTCTTTCTAGAACTTCAGCTAGATAAAAATATTTCCATTCTGATATTTTCCTCTAACCCACAAATTACTTACTGGTGTTTTAAACTGTCCAAACAAGGGTTGGCGCCTGTGGCTCAAGTGGCTAAGGTGCCAGCCACATACACCTAAGGTGGCAGGTTCGAATCCAGTCCGGGGCCCACCAAACAATAATGACGGCTGCAACCAAAAATAGTTGGGCGTTGTGCCTGTGGTCCCAGCTACTTGGGAGGCTGAGGCAGGAGGCTCACTTAAGCCCAGGAGTTGGAGGTTGCTGTGAGCTGTGATGCCACAGCACTCTACCCAGGGGGACAGATTGAGGCTCTGTCTCAAAAAAAAACAAACAAACAAAAACTGTCCAAACAAACATGCGAGGCTTTATTTGCTTGTTTGTTTTTTAATCTGTTTGTTTGGTTAGCAAAGTCTTACATAACTGAGCATGGTCAGAGCTTGGGTCTTTGAAATTTTATTGTGGGAAATGCCTCTGAAGGGATAATGGGGAGGGCACTGCAGAGGGCAGAGAAAGCTATGGGACAGTGCTGCAGGTCTGGCTCCAGGGGACGGTCTGGCAAGGCCATTGGGGAACCCCATCTCCTAGAGCAAGGTCACTGGCTGGGAGCAGCCTGTGGGAAGCATGTATTTCAGAGATTGCAGCTGAGACCCTCTGCTAGTGACTCTCCCTATTGATAGGGGTCAGGGAGGCCATTCTCATGGACACCACACTTTCCAGACAAGGACTGGCTGGAACTGTCCCTTCCTCCTGCCTCCGTGGTGACAGATGAAAGGTCAAAGGGAACAGTGACCCTAACTGACATGTTTGGGGGTTCTTCCCTGCGTCCTGACTCTATTGTCTTTTGCTTTGGGGAAGAGAGTCAGGCAGAGTGTGATAGGCATTACATTAAAATGGAAGATGATTCTATTGCTACCATATAGGTCCCTGGAGAGACAGGATAGAAAATCAGGCCACAAGGTCAAGGAAAGAATGTAGGTTAGATTTTAAATCACATCTTTCTGCAGAGGTTCTCTGGGTCAGTTGGAGCTGGAGAGAGGTACTGCAGGTGGCTCTGCCTCCCCAGGTAGCCTCTGGATGGTGCTGACACCTTGTCCCTGTAGAAGAGCAGCCTGAATTTGCCTTCAAGCTTTTTGCTTTTAAGCAACATTTAAATTCATCCCTGTATACCCTCGACTGCCTGGGAAACGTCCTAATTCAAGCTGAGAATCTGGGTCAGCTGTTTATAAGAATAGTATTTGCTGAATGAAACTGGCAGCCCAGACAATGGGAGACTTCTTGCAGGGTGGCAGGGGGTGGACATGGGTAGGGATCTGACCATGAGCTTATGTGTTTGACATCTGCTTTGTCCTCCACACTGGTATTTCTATTGTCAGACTGGCATGGATCTGAGCATTGCAACTTCCATAGGTCGCACAGGGAAAAGACAACAATATAGCACGGCCCATGGAAAGACTTATTCTGTGGACAAGGTGGTGAGGGCAGGAGCTGCAGTTATCTATAGCCAGGTGACTTGACCACTATATCCATCTCTGTGCTCTGTCCCACCACTGCCTCCAACACATAGACACACATGTAAACCCACACACAGGAGTTATTTGAGTCTGGCTGAGGTTTCTCTGCAGTGGTTTTGGGAGACAGAAGCCCTGTGCTTCTGAATGTCAGCCAGGTCCTTGCCTGGGCTGAGCTCTGAGACTCTGTGGGCTCTAGGACAGTGACTTCTTTGTCTTTTTAAGCTCGAGTGCCTAGCTCAGTGTCTGGTATTTGGGGGTGACTTAAACATTGGTGCAATAAGTGAAAGAGAAAACAGTCTTTATAAAATCTCTGAATCCTAAGACATTGGTTATTGATGCCATGGTCCTGTGGGTTATTCTGTAGATAAAGTAAATGAGGCCCCAGGAAGGGACTGTGCTCACCCAAGGCTGAAAACTTGACATTCCTGGTAGAGCTCCCACACTACCTGAGGTCTCCTGTTTCCAGAAACTTCACCCACCTGGTATTTCTTTCTTCCACTTGAGGAACAAAGGCTGATCCTGGATCCCTGCTTTCTGAATTTTTCCACTGACCTCAAGGGAGAAGGGTCTGTTGAGCTCTGGGAAGGGGGCAGCTACATTTGGCCCTGATGTCTTCCTCCCAGAAAAGCAGCCTCACATGGGGGCTGCAGGTGCAGGGTTGCCTTTGGCCCCTGGTAGAGGAGTTCATTTATTTGAGTTCAAACCTCTCTCTGCTGTCATTGTCTTCAAATACTCAGCATTTTGATACCTGAGTGTGTCATGAGTGTGTGGGCAGACTGGGCAATAACGTAAAAAGTATTTCTTATAGTGGGTTAAAGTCAAAAGTTTTCAGAGGGGCCTTGTCTTAAACTATATCTGTACATAGAAGTGTATAGATGTATTTACCCACATACCCTTCTTAAGGTAGAGAAGGTTCCAGCAGTTTTCTGGAATGATTTGATCATTTAAGTAAAAGGCAAGCAGGGCCTAGGATGGATTGTCCCCATTTGTCTGGGATGCAGGCCTTTCATTGCTAAAACCAGTTATAGCTGGTCATGGCTATTGGTCCCATAGCACCAGGAGACCTGTTGGTTTAGAAAGTAACTGCATATCTTGGTGAAATTCTGGGAGAGTCTGTGAAGGAGACTGATCTGAATTTGACTGCCTGATCCCCTGGCACCCTGGTCATACCTGGGCATGGGCCCATAGGTGCTGAGCACTGAGGTCTAAGACATGAAGCCCTGTCATTGAGCCTGACCTTGGGGATCACCAGTGTGGCCTAGCAAAACAGGCAGGGTGGCTTCCTGGGCTGGCCCTGGCCTATCCATCACCATGGACCTTCTTGGGCACCCATCACCCTTGATGTCTCACAACCTTCTCAGCTGCCTTTGCCTGGGGAGAGGAGGTGCCCTGTGAAAGAGCCAAAATAATGGCACTGATGGAGCTTTAACTTCAAGGTCCTAGCCATTTTTGGGCCAGGCACAGTGGCTTAAACCTGTAATCCCAACCTTCTGGGATGCTGAGGTGGGTGGATTGCTTGAGTTCAGAAGTTCAAGACCAACCTGAGTGAGAAAGAGACTCTGTCTCTAAAAACAGCCAGGCATTGTAGCAGGTGTCTGTTGTCCCAGCTACTTGGGAGGCTGAGGCAAGAGGATTGCCTGAGCCCAAGAGTCTGAGGTTGCTGTGAGCTATGACACCACAGCATTCTGCCAAGGGTGACAAAATGAAACAAAAAAAAAATCCTGGTTCGGGAGCCCCATTATTACATATATATATATATATATATATTTTTTTTTTTTTTTTTTTTGAGACAAAGTCTCACTCTGTCACCCTGGGTCAAGTCCAGGGGTATCACAGCTTACCACAACCTCAAATTCCTGGCTTCAAATAGTCCTCCTGCCTCAGCCTGTAGTGGCTAGGACTACAGGCATGTACCACCATGCCCAGCTAAGATTTTCTACTTTTGGTGGAGATGGGGTCTTGCTCTTGCTTAGGCTGGTCTTCAACTCCCAAGCTCAAGTGATCTCCTGCCTTGGCCTCCCAGAGTGCTAGGATTATAGGCGTGAGCCACTGTGCATGGCTAAACCCCGTTTTTTGACTTCATCCACTGGGGAGCGAACAGCCCCCTCTCAGAAGTCATAAGTCAGCACCATTGCCTTGGCTGGTGGAAGACTTGTGATTCTAACTATACTCAGACTCACCTACTGAGGTCATATTTCTGACTTGTGTAGATAAGACCCACCTTGCCACCCTGTAGGACTGAACTCTTCTTCTCTGGACCACACTCTGGGGTGGGGTGGGTCTTGGGAGGCTGGGGTCTCTTGCTGTTCCCGATGTAGAAGTGGACACAAGCCTGATTGGGGTGTGTTATTTGCGCTCCAAATTGCATAGAGTGATACCTCTGTTACTGAAATATTCTCTCGTTCTTTTTTTGAAGAAAACTTATTATGGAAATGTCTGGCACTCACAGGAGCAAAGGATATGGAAGTACTCATATGGAGTCTTTTGGCCTAGCAGCATCTTTACTTAGTCTGGCTGGTGCTACCTAGCCCCCTTTCAGAATATAAGCCAATCACTGATATCTCACAAATACTATGCATCTCAAAAATAAGGTCATTTCTTGGCCAGATGTGGTTGGCTTATGCCTATAATCCTGGTACTTTGGGAGGCTGAGGCAAGAGAAACACATAAGGCCAGGAGGTTAAGACCAGCCTGGCCAACATAATCAGAGCTTATCTCTATAAAAAATAAAAATATTAGCCAGGCATGGTGGCACATGCCTGTAGTTCCAGCTACTCAGGAGCTGGAGGACTGGAGGAGGCTGAGGTTGGAGGATTGCTTGAGCCCAGGAGGTCTAGGTTGCAGTGAGCTATAATGATTTCACTGCACTCCAGCCTAAATAACAGAGCAAGACTAAAAAGGTCATTTCCTTAAGTAACCACAGTGCCCCTCTTACACTTTATAATACTGATAACAATTCTTTTCCCCTCAGTGTCACCACCAGCTGTCTGAGTCCAGCTAGGACTTCACATTCATGTTTAAGTTACTTTAGAAACACAGGCATAATTCATTTTATTGCAGCTCACTTAATTGTGTTTCACAGATAATTGTGTTTTCTATAAATTGAAAGTTTGTGGCAATCCTGTGTTGAGCAAGGCTATCATTTTTTCCAAAAGCATATGCTCACTTCGTGTCTCTGTGTCACAATTTGGTAATTCTCACAATATTTCAAGATTTTTCATTATTATATCTGTTATGGTGATCAATTATCTGTGATACTACTGTTGTGATTGTTTTAGAGTGCCATTAACAATGCCCATATATATTGATAAATGTGTGTGTTCTGACTGCTTCATCAACCAGCCCTTCTCTCACCTCTCTCCGTCTCAGGCCTCCTTGTTCCTTGATGCACAACAATATCTGAATTAGGCCAATTAATAACCCAACAATGGTCTTTAAGTGTTAGAGTGAAAAGAAGAGGCACACATCTCTCAACTTAAAATCAAAAGCTAGAAACCCAGAGGCTGAGGTGGGAGGATCACTTGAGCCCAGAAGTTAGGATTGCAGTGTTGCAGTGAACTATAATCAGGCCGCTGAACTCCAGCCTGGGCAACAGAGTGAGAAGAAAAAAAAAAAAAAAAAAGGAACTAGAAATCATTAAGCTTAGTGAGGAAGACACAGTGGAAGTTGAGATACTCTAAAAACTAGGCCTCCTGCACTGGTTAGGCAGGTTGTAAATGCAACGGAAAAGTTCTTTTTTTTTTTTTTTTTTTTTGAGATGGAGCCTCAAGCTATCCCCCTGGGTAGAGTGCCATGGCAGCACAGCTCATAGCAATCTCCAACTCCTGGGCTCAAGCGAGTCTCCTGCCTCCACCTCCCAAATAGGCGCCCGCCACAACACCCGGCCAGGAAAAGTTCTTGAAGGAAATTAAAAATGCTACTCTAGTGAACACACAAATAATAAGAAAATGAAACAGCCTAATTGCTGACATTGAGGAAATTTTAGTGGTCTAGAGAGCTCAAACTAGGCACAACAGTCCTTTAGGTTAAAGCCAGAGTGAGGCCCTGACTCTTGTCAATTCTGTGAAGGCTGAGAGGAGGGAGGAAGCTGCAGAGAAAAGTTGGAAGCTAGCAGAGATTGGCTCAGGAGGTTTGAGGAAAGTAGTCTCCTTAACATAAAAGTGCAAGGTGAAGCAGCAAGTGCTGATGGAGAAGCTGCAGCAAGTTATCCAGAAGATCTAGCAGGTTTTCAAGGTAGATGAAATAGCCTTATCTTGGAAGAAGATTCTTTCTGGGACTTTCATAGCTAGAGAAGAGAAGTTAAGGCCTGGCTTCAAACCTTTAAAAGACAGACTAACTTTCTTGACAGGGGCTAATGCAGCTGACCATTTTACATTGAAGCCACTGCTCACTTACCATACTGAAAATCCTAAGGCCCTTAAAAATTATGCTACATCTACGCTGCCTGTGCTCTAGAAATGGCAAAACAAAGCCTGGATGACAAAGCCTGGATCTGTTTACAGCATGATTTACTGAGTATTTTAAGCCCACTGTTAAGACCTAATGCTCAGAAAAAAAGATTCCTTTCAAAATGGTACTGCTCACTGATGATACACCTGGTCACCCAAGAACTCAGAGGGAAATGTTCAAGGATATTAATGTTGTTTTCATGCATAAAGCATCCCTTCTGCAGCTCATAGATTGAGGAATATGACTTTCAAGTGTTATTATTTAAATAATACATTTCATGAAGCTATAGCTGCTGTAGACAGTGATTCCTCTGATAGAGCTGGGCAAAATCCATTGAAACCCTTCTGGAAATGATTCACCATTCTAGATGCCATTATGAACATTCATGATTTATGGGAGGAGGTCAAAATATCAACATTAACAGGACTTTTGAAGGAGTCATTTCAGCCCTCATAGATGCCTTTGAGGGGTTCAAGACCTTAGTGGAAGAAGGAACTGCAGATGTATTGGAAACAGTAAGAGAACTAGAATCAGAAGAGGAGCCTGAGGATATGACTGAACTGCTGCAATCTCATGAAAAAACTTCAACGTATGAGGAGTTGCATCGTACAGATAAGCAAAGTGGTTTCTTGAGATGACTCCTGGTGAAGATGCTATGAATGTTATTGAAAAAACAACAAAGGATTTACAATGTTACATCAAGTTAGGTGATAAAATAGCAGCATGGTTTGAGAGATTTGACTGCTTTTGAAAGAAGCTCTACTGTGGATAAAATGCTAGCATGCTAGAAAGAAATCTTTCATGAAAAGAAGAGTCAATCGATGTAGCAAATCTTTTCATTGTTGCCTTACTTTAAGAAATTGCCTTACCTGTCTTTCCACGCTGCTCAGGGAGGGTCCATATGTTATTGTTCTGGATTCTCATCTTAACTCAGAGGGAACTTTCACAATGTCCGGAGCCCTGGATGTCCTGCAAATGAAGGAGGAGGATGTCCTCAAATTCCTTGTAGCCAAAACCCACTGAGGTGACACCAACCTTAATATCCAAATGGAACAGTATATCTACAAAAGGAAAAGTGATGGCATCTACATCATAAATGCCATCACTTTTAAAGGACCTGGGAAAAGCTTCTGTTGGCAGCTCGTGCCATTGATGCCTTTGAAAACCCTCATGTCAGCAGCACATCCTCTGGGAATACTGGCCAGCAATCTATGCTGACGTTTGCTGTTTCCACTGGTGCCACTCCTCTTGCTGGCCACTCACCAGATCCAGGCAGCATTCTGGGAGCCATGTTTTCTGGTGGTTACTGATCTCAGGGCTGACCGCCAACCTCTCACAGAGGCTTATGTTAATCTGCCTATCATTGCTCTGTATAACAGATTCTTTCTCCTCTGTTATGTGGACATCACCTTCCCATGCAACAAGGGACCTCACTCAGTAGGTCTGATGTGATGGATGCTGGCCCAGGAAGTTATCTGCATGTGTGGCACCATCTCCTGTGAACACCCAATGGAGGTCATGCCTGATTTCTACTTCTACAGAAATCCTGAAGAGATTGAAAAGGAAGAGCAGGGTGCTGCTGAGAAAGCTGTGACCAAGGGGGAATTTCAGGGTGAATGGACTGCCCCAGCTCCTGAGTTTACTGCTTCTCAACCTGAGGTAGCAGCCTCAGAAGGCATGCAGGTGTCCTCTGTCCCTATTCAGCTGTTCCCCACTGAAGACTGAGGCTCTCAGCCTGCCATAGAAGACTGGTCTGCAGCTCCCACTGCTCAGGCCACTGAATGAATAGGAACAAACACTGAATGGTCTTAAGCCGTTCTTCCATAAGCTCTTAAACAAGATGGAAATAAGGTTGGTGGAAAATAAACATCAGTTTAAAAAAAAAAAGAAAAAGAAAGAAATCGTCATAACCACCTCAGCCTTCAGCAGCCACCACTTTGGTCAGTCAACAGCCACAATATGGAGACAAAACCTTCCACCAGCTAAAAGGCCCCCTGAAGGCTCAAATGATCTTTAGTACTTTTTAGCAATAAAGTACTTTTTAATTAAGGTATGCACATTTTTTAGACACAACGCTATTGCACACGTAACAAACTACAGTATAATGCAAATGTAACTTTATATGCACTGGGAAATAAAAAAATGTGTGTGATTCACTTTATTGTGATACTTGTATTGCAGTGGTCTGGAACCGAACCTGCCATAAGTCCAAAGTATGCCTGTAACTTGCAGAAGAATAAAGGGATAGTGAAACGCAACTTCATTTGGTATTTTAAGAAGAATTCAAACATAGCAAATTGAACTTTTTACTCCATGTATGTGATGTTGATGGTACATAGACAGCATCCTTCCAGTGCTACTGGCTGCTTGTCTCTTATGGTTCATGAACTTGGAATGCAGTATTTATATGTAAAGGCTGATTCCAGGTTTCAGATACACCTCTGATGGCTTCCAGCCTATCATTACTTTTCCTCCTTCTTGCACTGACATTGTCAAAATGTGATGTTTGGATGAACTTTTTAAAATCTTTGACACTGATAATTTTGTTGAGGAGAAAGTGGTCATTTTCTTTTCTCCATGATTACAAAACATTTTCATTTCTTGATTTAGAAACACACATTAGGATGATAAATCCAATTAATTTTTTAAATTGTACATCATCTTTTTTCTCCCAATATCTCTGTATATACACCTGCCTTTAGCACATTTGCTCATAAATGTTAAAAAATGTAAAAGAATACCATATGTTCTTTTAAGGAAAATACAGTAGTCCAAGTTCTTATTATGAAATATAGAGTGAAGTCTTTCCTTTTGAGTAACTAGATGCAAGTATATTTCCCTTCTGTCCTTTGAAATAAGGTTCTGAGATAATTTATCTAGGATATAGTCTCCTGAAGATTCACTGACATTTCTCTCATCTGATCTATTTCAGCAGCATCATCAGTGTCTGGCTAGATTGCCCCTCTCTGTTCCTCCTCATCAACTTCTAATTACATGATGGATGTGAATGTCTCCTGTGGTCATTTTCTTCTCCTTACTGTTATGCATAGAAAATAAAAAATTCTGAATGCTCAACTGTGTTGTTTGATATGAGTGAAACAAAGAAAAGCCTATCTTCATAATTCTTTAATGTCTTCTGGAAAGTTGAACCAATACTTTGGGCCATGTGGTAAGAAAATGGAAAGATGATATGGCAGTGATGATTTATTGTACTATTGTGGTGGCAGGCAATTCAACCAGCTTTATGTTTTGTTACTTTGGTCTCTTTTAGTATAGTTGGAAGTACTTGATAAGTAATGATGAAATAATTCTAGGATGATGAAATAGAATATATATATTTTTTGAGACAGAGTCTTACTGTGTCACCCCCTTGGTAGAGTGCTATGGCGTCACAGCTCACAGCAACCTCAAACTCTTGGGCTGAAGCCATTCTCTTGCCTCAGCCTCCCAAGTAGCTGGGACTACAGGTGCCCACCACAACATCTGGCTATTTTTCTTGCAGTTGTCATTGTTGGTTTAGCTGGCCTGGGCCAGGTTCAAACCCACCACCTTTGGAGTATGTGGATGGCACCATAACCACTGTGCTACAGGTGCCAAGCCAAAATTGAATATTTTAAGATATAGGAAAAATAAGATCCCTAAGATTTCAAAATGCATCTTAGATTTATATAAAGCTTGAACAAATACACATAGTAATTGCAGGATAGAATAGGTTTTGTTCAATTTTTTTTAAACAGTAAATGTTTTTCTTTATTTTTTGGGAGGTCTCTAAGAGAGAATTAAAGTCATAAACTATCAATTCTTATAAATTGTTGAAACTACTCAAGAAGTAAACTGAATGAAAATTGGACCCTAATGGAAAACTGAGGATTACTATCATTGAATAATGGATACCACATTTAAATTGCTGTGACCAAACATATTTTAAAAAGTCTTTTTACGGTTGATTTATTTAGATCAGGAGCTAAATAATATCCACTCATTGAGGTGTTAACATCTTATCTCTTGAAAGTAGTTTTTGATTTTTTTTCTTTTTTTAGAGATAGGGTTGTGCTGTGTTGCCCAGGTTGGAGTGCAGTGATACCATCATCCCTCACTGCCTTGAATTCCAGTGCTCAAGTAATTCTTTCACCTCAGTCTCCAGAGTAAGACTATAAGTGCATGCCACCACACTCAGCTATTTTTTTTTATAAACAGACAGTATGCACATAGTTTATTTCTCACAGTTCTCCTGACAAATGAACATTATTCAAGAATATACTGTACACACAGATAAGAGGAAATACACAAAATGTTTTAAATGATGCACAACAAAATCCAGCAAAATAAAAGAATGTATGTGAACTCTTGCTCAATGCACAGACTGAATTTAATCACTTGTTTAAATAATAATAAAAATATAATCTTTTACGACTCTTGTGCAGACTACAAAAGAGGGAAATTATTACCATATATGTGATTTTTAGATTAGGCAGCTTTCTTTGATGAATTATATTGACAACTCCAAATATTAGGGGCAGAAGGCTGTGTATTTTAAAGGAATTAATGTTGTGAATTAGAGACTTTACACAGTTACTACCACTGGCACTTTTCACCATAGTTTGTACACATCATATGATCCATCTTACATAATACTACATTTAAAAAATATATCTAAGTGACAATTTTATCACATTCACACGCCAAAGCTGGTTAAGGAAGCAAAGCCACAGCTGCCTCCTGTAATGCTTCACTATTGGTAATAAGAACAGTTCATCGTGATTAAAGGAAATTACATGTCAATATAGTTAAGCAGCTCTGATTTACTAAAGGCCATCAATGACAACCACTGGGACAGAGAGTTCTTTTAAAGTATATATCATAAGAAACAAATACCATCATTGGTTAAAACTTTATCTAAAGAAGTCAGTTTCTGTGCTGAAAGCTATTTTCGCAAAACTGAAAGTTACTTAACTGTTTTAACATAAATACTTTGTCATCTTGCATATATGACTGAGTTCTTTGAAACCTTTGGAATTTACTTTTTTTTTTTTTGAGACAGAGTCTCACTCTTTCACCCTTCGTGAAAAGAGCAACCTTAAACTCTTAAGCAATTCTCTTGTCTCAGCCTCCCAAGTAGCTGGGACTATAGGCACCTGACACAACGCCTGGCTATTTTTTTGTTGCAGTTGCCACTGCTGTTTTAGCTGGCTGGGCCTGGGTCGAACCCACCATCCTCAGGATATGGGGCTGGTGCCCTACCCACTGAGCCACAGGTGTTGCCTTTACTCTCTTTTTAATGTGTGCTTTCGTTTCCATCTCACTCATTTAAGATCACCACCTAAAAGGCTTTAAGGTGATGGTGACAAATTCTCCAGAGATACCCTCTGCTCACCGGGAATGTTCAGTGGCTGAGCAGTGATCTAGAACCACAACAGTGCAGAGCTATACTTAAGAACACTCAGGAAGCTCTCATGCTGTGAGTGTCATTTCAGGGAAAGCAGAGAATCTTTCCAAGCTGTGCACATAATTAACAGTGATAACATTGCTATGTGTTGAAGAGGAGTAGAAAATGATGGTCTCTTCCATGTCATCTGTTTGCTGGAAAGTAGTTTGGATCAAGGTGCCCTGGGACACATAATAGTCTCTGCCTAAGAATGTCTCTGACCTATAAATAGATTCTAATTCGTGATCTTCCTTGTGAATAATCAGTTTCATGTAGGCAGTCTGAACAAGAATCAGAGAAATCCAAAGACATTTCTAGAGGACAATTTTGGGAGGGCCATTGAACACCCTAGATAGGTTCTATGCTATAGCTATCACTCTTAAAGCCCACATATTGCACAAATTCACTTTCAGCTTCCATTTGCTGAAGTTTCTGCTTCTTTAACTTTTTAAATAGTAATAATTCTTTCTTTTTTTTTATTGAATGGTAACTATGTACATTAATGCACTTCTAGGGTACAGTGTGGGGTTTTCACATGCAATCGGAAATATTTCCCTCAAACTGGTCAACACAGCCTTCATGTCATTTTCTCAGTTATTGTTTTAAAACATTCACATTCTACTCTTAGAAAGATTCAGTCATACCTCTGTAAGATAAACCTCAGAGGTTCTTATTGTGAGTTAAACAGAGATCCACATCTGCCTTGCTGGGGCCAACAGACTGAGGTTGTCTAAGGCAGGGTGGTCCTAGGCAACATGGAGAGAGAGATTTGTACTATCCAGGGAGAAAATGTGGATAGATTTGTGCGTAATGAGTAGTTAAAACCTGTACAACTTGGTCATGAATTGAAAATGAGGAACAAAGGAGAAGGAGCAGTCAAATACAACTTCTGGTTTCTGGTTTGTACGACAGAATGGATGTTTGAGATGAAGAACCCTGAACAAGGGTCAGATTTGGGAGGTAGGGTGCTCATGAGTTTGGTTTTGCCATTTTGATTTTGAGATGCTTTTGAGTCATATAAGGATGCAGCCAATTGGATATACTAGTCTGGACCTTGGAGGAGAGGGCTGGCTGGAATCATCTGTCTATACAGAGCAATTGATGGTTGGCTATCGATGAAATTGGCAAAGGTTGGGGAAGACAGAACAAGAAGAGGAAAGAGAGTTGGATGGAATACTGAGGAGCTACAAAATGTAATGGTCACTCCAAAGAAGATAGGTGGGTAGTAGGGGAAGGCAAGAGGAAGTTCATGAGAGTGTGTGGTCCTAGAAGGTTAAGAGAACTGAACGTTTTAAGAAAGAAGAGAAAATAATATTCAAAGCTGCTGGAACATTGAGTAAGATGAGGACTGAGAAATGTCTCTGGATTCTGATAATTGGCAATATTATTAAGAGTTACTTCGGAGATGTTATCATAGTTGAAGAATGAATGGAAAGTGAGAATTTTTTGATAATTTTGAAAAATGAATGAATTGGTATTGTATTTTGGTTTTAGAATACAAATTCACAATTAACATCATTACTAAGGCTTATAGAAATAGGTTTTATTAATAGGTAAGTCCCTTGAAATGCAGGACCTACCTATTCAGTACTTGTTAGAGACCCTGCAATGAAGTTAGGATGGGATGGCAAGGAACTTGCCATATCTGTCAAACTA
Organism: Galagoides demidoff; assembly: GCA_963574575.1. Taxonomy (NCBI): domain Eukaryota; kingdom Metazoa; phylum Chordata; class Mammalia; order Primates; family Galagidae; genus Galagoides; species Galagoides demidoff. The sequence goes on from CAUYQV010002959.1 coordinate 21,716, forward strand.
CTCTGGGACAGGGGGTCTTAAGCACTCTGTTCTGGAGTCTGTCATCTTCCCTGTCATGCTTGCAAATGCCTGGATGAGTGAGCCTATGTGCAGTGGAGGATTGTCAGCAGACACCTAGGCACTCTGGGTTGGGGCTGTCGGGAGAGTGATCATACTGGTATCTGCACACACAGCCTGCCGCATCAGCCTATCCACTGGCACCTGCTGAAGCGATTTTATCTGGAATCATTCATTTGAGCACTTTGTACTTTTGTGTATCTGCCATTTGTCTTGGAACCAAGTTTATACGAGTCCTTTGATGACTCATTTCACAGCTCTCTGAGGAGGGGCTCTGGGCCTGCTGCAAATGTAAGCTGTCCCAAGCTCAGGCCTCTGGCTCTGTCAGAGGAAGCAGATTGTTAACTATCTCCCAGCTGCTTCTTGCCACTTGCAATTTGTGCTTTCTACCAGAATCACTCTGTTCTGAACAAGCCAGTCACCTCACTGTTATGAGAGGTTTGTGTGTCTGCTGAATATTTTATTTACCAGCTGGCTGGTAGCAAAGCACGGAACATACTTTTGGGCCTGTAATGCCCCAGACCATCATATACATCAGTCCTGAAAAGGTCACTTGCTTCTCCTCCTGCCTGGCAGGCACCAGTGATCCCTCACACAGGGCCTGTGTTATTTCTTTGGGGCTCTGAGAATGAGGTACATGTTCTGGAATGCAGTGGAGGGCCCTTTCTGCCCTCCTTACCCAGGCATAAAGGTGGCCTCCAGTGTTTTCCCAAGAAGAAGTTATTTCACCAGCCATCTCCCCCTCTCCTGCCTTCCTGAACAAGAATTTTCAAGGAGGCACCTCGCTGGGGTCTGAGGAAATCTGTGAGTCTATGTCTCCTATGGGTGGGGGCTCCAGAAATGGGCCGGTCTTTGCCTTTACCCCAAGGACCAGATTTCCTCTTTTAAAAAGGGAGAATTGAATAGCTCTTTTCCTTAAAGGGACAACATGCAATTAGGGTTTAAAAGAGTTTCTGCTTTCAACATTCACCTTTGCAGGTGCAAATACTTCCAAGAAGTCTTTTACTTTTCAGCCTTACTCAGCCAGTAATTCCTTCATTAAAGGTAGATGTCACTTAACAGTTACTCAGGAGGCAGTTGAATGTGGAAATGACGCCCTCTATCATGAACACTTGCCATTAGATATAGTTTGCTCGTCTATCAAATGGGTATAATAATAACTTACCTTGAGAGGCTGTTGTGAAGATCAAGACATGTGAACAGTGCATCCTGGATTGAACAGTCCTGATGTGACCTACCTGTGCTAGAGGTCTGGGTGGCCTAATATGACACATTACCATTCTGTGGCGTTCCACTTGTTTTTGCATCTATAGACTGTATAAAAAAGAATACTTATTGTTTTAAGTGATAAACTGTTTAAAAATACATATTTAGCCTGTAGCTTGTCTGTAGGCATATGCTATATAATACGTAAATTTATGGATTGGGAGTGAAATACTATGATTTATTATTTACATGGAAGTGTGAAGTATTATGAAAATTAACATTTGTTGAATGCTTACCACAAACGAGTGCTAGGCTTTACAAATATGATTTCATAATCTTCACAACAACCCTATGAGACAGAGATTACTTTTGACAGATGAGAAAATGGAAATACAAGAACTTAAGTAACTTCTCCAGATTCACAGAATTAATAAATGGCAGGTCCAGAATTCAGACCCAAGTCCATTTTGTTACATGTATGCCACCACGGTGCCCTATTGCTTTCCCGATAACATATCTTACCTCCTACCGAGCCTCCTTTGAAAGAAAAGGGAGCTAACATTCTATAAAATCTTTCATTCCATCTGTATCAGCAACTCTATAAAAATGTTATGTAAAAATACACAAAACTAGGCAATGGCTCTGAGCGAGCAGGAGAGTGGTGTTGATAGCATCTCTGCTCTCATTATGGGGTGAGCGTGGCTGTGTACATTGGTGAGTCCTTTTATTTCTTTAAAGAGAAACACCCTCTGGGCAATGTGATTCACTGAAGAATACATGCATCTTTCTCCTTTGGTGAAAATCTTCCTCTCACGGCATTGCTGTCTTCTCTATGGCTATAAACCATAAAGAATGGCCATTTTCTGACATTAAGAATCATCCTTATGAATGTCAAAGGTTGAGTTGTGTTCGGTGTAATGTGCTTGAAGGCCACAAATGTGTAAGGCTGACCTGGCCATTTGTTTGCTATTTTACAGATGAGGAAACAGGATTAGTGTAGTTATAAGATTAGCACAAGTCACAAAACAGGATTACAATCAATGCAAAGAGGATTTCCGCACAACCAGCGGAATCATTTTTTAAAATTAAAAGTTAATTTTAAAAGCATTACACATTAAGAAATACTTTTGTAAAAAATCAAAATTATACATGAACCTGGTAAAAAGTTCAGAAGTTGACCACTAACCCTAATCCTGGTTCTTTTTCTAAGGAAAGCCCATGATTAACTTTCATGGGCATTGCTTCTCAGATTTTAATGTGTATTTGAATCATCTGGGGATTTGGTTAAAATACAGATTCTGATTCCACAGATGGAGGATGGGTCTGATATTACCTTTTTAATAGCACTCAAATGATGCTGATGCCTTTGGTGCATGGACCATACTTTGAGTACTAGGTCATAGGGTAATGTACATTTTTAATTTCATTGATACTGCTAAATTACATTCCAAAGTGACTGTACCAGTTATAGTCTCACCTGCAGAAACGGGAGTAGTACTTATTTCCACATATTCTTTGTAATACTTGAAAATTTACACATCAAATTTTGTATGTCTGTATGGATGGGTGAACTATGCTATCTATATTTTTAAAAATACAGGGTGGTGAGCGGTGCCTGTGGCTCAGTGAGTAGGGTGCCAGGCCCATATACTGAGGGTGGGAGGTTAGAACCTGGCCCCAGCCAAACTGCAACAACAATAAAAAAACAGCCAGATGTTGTGGCGGGTGCATGTAATCCCAGCTACTAGAGAGGTTGAGGCAAGAGAATTGCCTAAGCCCAGGAGTTGGAGGTTGCTGTGAGCTGTGACACCATGGCACTGTACCATGGGTGACAAAGTAAGATTCTGTCTTATTAAAAAAAAAAAAATACAGAGTGGACATAAAGTTCATGTGCAATTTAAAATAGTTTAACATAGTAAACTGCACATGAACTTTATATTCTGTTCTATATTTCCCTCTATATTTCTGATTTTTAACAATTGTTAGCATCCTTTTATATGTTTATTGGTCTTTTATACTTTTTCTTAATTATTCATATTCTTTTTTTTTTTTTTTTTGAGACAGAGCCTCAAGCTGTCTAGGTAGAGTGCTGTGGCATAGCTCATAGCAACCTCCAACTCCTGGGCTCAAGCGAGTCTCCTGTTTCTGCCTCCCAAGTTGCTGGGATCACAGGCGCCCGCCACAATGCCCAGTTATTTTTTGGTTGCAGCCATTATTGTTGTTTGGTGGGCCCAGGCTGGATTCGAACCCGCCACCTTAGGTGTATGTGGCTGGCACCCTAGCCACTTGAGCCACAGGTGTCGAGCCGATTGTTCATATTCTTGATCCATTTTTGCATTTGGATATTCTGGCCTACTTTATTGGCTTATATAAATTCCTCATATATTCTGGATTTCAATCCGTGTTCTGTTAAAATATTTCCTCCAGAGCTAATGAAGAAATTTCTGTCCAGCAGAATTATATAGTAATTATATGGACACGAAATGGTTGAGAAGTTGCATAACCACTTGCTGGAGAAGAATGTGATGCCTCCATCAACTGATTGTGCTTTTTTTTCTTTCATATTAGTATATCAGATAAGAGCTTATCCTGCTGTATACAGGTGTTTGTTTATTGGTTTCCTCCATTAAACAATGATCTTGAGGGCAAGGATATGGGTTTATGAGTCATCTCTGTATCACTGTACCAGTTGGTACCCAGCATCGAGTCAGTTAGGACTGAGAGTAGGCACTTAGAAAATGTTTAGTGGATGAATTAGTGGACAGAGCATTAGATGGATCTAATTGTAGAATTCTTGTCAGGGTCTGCCCTGGCGTTCGGCTAGGAGTTGCTTTGGGTCCTTGAATAAGGTGAAATAGGAAGAGCAAAAGAAGCCTTTGCTCCCAGTTAGAGGACTGTGCCCTCTTGTCTAATTTACATACTGGGTACTCTAGTGTTCAGATATAGTAATAATAGCCAATCTTAGATAGTGCCTTTAATGTGCTTTGTATACATTAATTCATCTACTTTTCACAACATCCCCATGAGGTAGGTATTACCATTATTATCTCCATTTTTACAGATGAAGAAACTGAGGCACAGAGTGGTTAAGTAACTTGCCCAAGATGATACAGCCAGTAAGTGCAGAGTGGGGATATGAACCCAGCTCTCTGGCTCCCTAGTCTGTACTCAGGAGACAACATATGAAAAATGCTAGACGCAGCACAAAGTAGGTACTACATATGTGTTCTTCTCTTCCTTCACCATCCTCCCCCAGAAATGAGAGTTTTCTGCTAATGACATCTCAGACCTGTAGCTTGGTGGAATCCAATCTTGGGCCTATTGTTCTTCCATAGCCTTTGTTTCTGAACCATGCATATGTCCTTGCTGGAAGCCCGACAATCCCTGTTCTTGGAAGCTGGCAGACCCACATCTCACACAAGCAGCCCAGGGACTGAGGCTTTCCACTGCCAGAGAAAGCCAAGTTTCCCCCTTTTGCCCCCCCCGCCCCCCAGTCTGTACCTCTAGCCACAAGGCTTTGCATGGTGCTGCCATCTGGTGGGTATAGATGACCATTCTCTGAAGAGTGAACTGTCATTGGCCAAATTGGTTCACTGTTCCTATTTAACCCTCAGGAAACCCAGAATGTACTCGGTAGATGGCTGAACTCTGTTAATGATTGGCTTTTCCCAACTCTAGCATTAAAGGTATTTTAAATGGAGGGTTTTTTTGAGACAGAGTCTCATTTTGTTGTCCTCAGTAGAGTGCTATGGTGTCATAGCTCACAGCAACCTCAAACTCTTGAGCTCAAGTGATTCTCTTCCCTTACGCTCCCAAGTAGCTGGGACTACAGGTGCTTATCACAATGCTCAGCTATTTTTTTAGAGATGGGGTCTCAGGCGTGCTCAGGCTGGTCTCAAACTCCTGAGTTTAGGCCTCCCAAAGTGCTGGGATTATAGGCATGAGCCTCTGCACCTGGCCCCTCAAATGAAGGCTTAATGTTGGTGGGATGACAGTACTTTGGGGCAAGAAGTTCAACAGCTGTCTACCCAGTGTAAAAGATGAGTGAAATCCAAAGGCTGGACTGGCTAGGCCCTACCAAGGGTCTTCAGGCCCGTCTGTATATTCCTTGAGGTGCTTACTTTCCTCTATGGCAGAAGTAGAATGAAATTGCAGATTCCAGTTCTTAGGTAAATTTAAAGAACTACTTTCTCCTATAGTCTCTGCGAGGTTTGCTGACATCCATCATCTGATGAATTCTTCTCTTCATAACAGCCCTATGCAGGAGGCAGGATTTTTTTCCGAAGGAAAGGAAACACTTAGGAGTTAGGTAAAGGACCTAACTTGAGAACTGGAAAACCCTTACAGTTGGGGGATGATTTTTAGCAGCTTTCCAGGATCAGAAAAGAGGCTCATATTGAGACTATGAAACTGTGGTCATGCTCATGTGTCTGGAGTAAATGGGTGGGGATTGAGGCAACTAGCCATTTCATACAAAACCTCATGACCCCCTACCCAGATATTTTTACAAAGGACCTAGCAGGGGGTAGAACTCTTTACTGACCTGTGACTTTGCAAGATCTTTGTGTCCCCTCCCACTTCCTTTGTTTGTAACCAATAGGTTGAAGGTGTTGAGTGTGCAAGTGAGGGTACTGGAGGCAACCAGTATCTGGAGGAAATTTTGAATATCTTAGCAACCCATGCAGATCACTGCACTACTGATAGTGAAGACAGACATTATGAATAGAAAGCCAACATGCTGGAGCCCAGCTGGCCAAGAGGAGACGAGCCCCTTGATGCCTATAGCTTTCGCTCTTGTTAGCTTCCACTAGAGGAGAGAGGATTGATATTGATTGATGAGAGAATCTAAGTCTTGTTAAACTTAGCAGGATGGAATTCATGGAGCTGAGCTCAGGCCTGGGAAGAGAAAGAAAATTACATGTCCCTGAGCACCTACTCTGTGTCCTGCACTGATTTAAGCTCTTTCCAATGCGTTCTCTCAATCTTCACAACCAGCCCTCCAGTAAGATACTGTTTTCATTTGGTACCTAGGGGTAATGGAGCCCCACTAATATTTAGAAACTTGTCCAAGCTCACATAATAGGGAGTTTGGGTTGGAATCCTGGAGTCTGGTTGAATGAATATTCTTTGAACAGGTCAACTCACCCCTGTGACTTTTTCAGATAGGCGAGCCTGTTCCGCATGCTTCTTGGGTCCTATTCACCTTTTCCACACTTACGGGTACACATTGTCTCAGAGGATCAGATGGCACAACATTTAAGGTCACATAACCTACTTTGCTTTCTTCTTGAACCTTTGTATTTAATTTGGAGCTTTTTCCCTCCCCATTAAGAATGTGAAAATTGAGTATTGCCTCCTCTCTATCCAGCCCTATGGTGGTTTAGAAAGACCCTGAGAAGAGGTGAACTTTCAGAGAGCTCCTTCTGGGAGAAGGTGAAGAACAGAGGAAAGGTTACACCTTTGCCATTAGCTGTACTCCAGACCATTGCTTGTAAGTCTGCCCAACCAGAAGTCCAGACCCTTCGTTAGTGAGCCAGATTGAACTTCCAGAAGAGAAGAAAGGAAGAGACATGTTTTATTCCCTCTTGGAGGCAGCGGCTTTCCCTACCTTGATTATTTTTCCAAAAATTGTATATGTCCTCACCTCTCATATGTATGTCTCAAACATATATACTATTCCCATCCCCCCGGCACCCCGTCCCACACCCACTGTTCTCTCCTCCAGCCATGGTTGACGTCAAGAGAGACCTTCTAGTGTTCTTAGGTGGTGTCTTTCGTCACAGAATCTTTTGGGCATTTTTGTAAGCAAAGCATCGGTTGAAGGGCTGTTGGCTGACCGGCCTATAAGTGTCCCTTCGTTTTTTTGTGCACTTCATCTTCTGTGGAGCTGGTTCTTTGACTCCAGAAGACATCACTGAAGGGGGCCACCCTGAGCATTCCCATGGCTGGTTGGAGTGTTGGCACCCAGCGCTGTGAACATGTGGCAGGCTGCCCCCTTGACTCTTCCAGCCAGGAAAATGCAACCCAGGGGTGAGGGAGAGGAGGAAAATCTGTCTTTCAAAATGTCTTTGTTTACAGGAATTCTGTGCAGGTGCTGAGAAGAGGGTACTCAGCAGAAGGGGATAATATGAATAAACATTTGCACTAAGAATAAACAATAGCGTCACCCTCCACCCTGGAAGTCTAGACTGCCCCTCTGCTGTCAATCACAGCTTTCTCCTGCTGTCCTCCCCAGTAACCCTCTCAAACACCACGTATAGGGACTTGACAGTTCGCAGAGACTTTTATTCCCCACCAGGGGCATTTCCTTGAAGGGTTTCCTTACACACTGGGATGACCCTAGTTGCACATGAATGACAGCTGGGCTTACAGCAATAGCCTTGTCCTAGGAGCTGCATATACTTTAAAATAAAAACTTAGAAGCAAGAAACGGGGGTGGGGTGTGGGGATGGGAAGGAGGTGGTCTAGAGACATCTAATAGATCACCAGTGCTGCTTCTAGCAGATTCCCAGGAGCGCTGGCTCCTTTGAGCCAGGTTTGGAAACAGGTCTGGGGACACCCAGGAGGCCGGTGATTGAACAATGGTGGGCAGGGTGGAGGCCCAAGTGGGGCCAAGGAAGGAGTGGACGCCCATTAGGCCTGATAGATTCCTTGGCATCTCTGAGTCCTGGCAACCAAGAGAAGCTTCCAGGAGTCAGCTGGTAGGACCAATGCAAGAAGCCCCCGGCAGATGGAGAGAGCTAAGTCCTGAGATCATCCCCACCCAAAAGGCTGGAGGTTCCTGCACTAGAGCAAGAGCAAGAGCAAAAGCAAGAGACGGAATTCCTCCAGAGGAGGAATCTGCAGATCTAGGGGTTGGGATTGGCAGCGCGCCCTCTCCAGGAGCTTGGGGTCTGGGGCAGCCTGCGCGGGTGTTAAGTGGAGACTTGGGTGCGTCCCAGGGGGGTGGGACCCCGGGGCCGCCAGCAGGTGGGGCCCGGGGGCCGGACTCCGCCCCCCGCGCCCGCTCAGCCCTGGCCCATCTCCGAAGCCGGAGCGCGATTGGTGGCGGCGCTTGTCGCTCGGAGGGGGCCGGTCCGCTCGGCTCCGCTGCTCTACCCGCGCTGCTGCTGCTGCCGCCGCTGTCCTCCTAGCAGCGCGGGCCGGTCGGACCGCCTAGGCAGCCGGCGCCTGGCGATGAGAAGCGGCGGGGCCGCGGACCCAGGGAGTGGCAAAGTTTCCCAGACGTGCCGATTGGGGCGCGCGGCTGCCGGGCACTCGTGACCTCTGTGCGAAAGGCTCAGGGATTTTTAATTTGGAAAAAAATCCACCTCATTTCCTTCGTCAACCTCTCTGTCCGGGTGGCCAGCGGCAGGAACTGCAAACTTGGGCGCAGCGGCTCCACAGCCAGTGACCAGGGTTTTGGAGAACCTCAGGTCTCAGGTGCTGGGGCGCCCAGCAGCTCCGGGGGTGCTACGGCGTGTGAGCGCGGGGGAGTCCGGGGCGCGAGGCAAGGAGGGGCCCCCGGGAGCTCTATATGGAGGAGGGAGCCCAGAATGGTGTGCACCAGGAAGACCAAAACTTTGGTGTCCACTTGCGTGATCCTGAGCGGCATGACTAACATTATATGCCTGCTCTACGTGGGCTGGGTCACCAACTACATCGCCAGCGTGTATGTGCGGGGGCAGGAGCCAGCGCCGGACAAGAAGCTGGAGGAAGACAAAGGGGACACTCTGAAGATTATTGAGCGACTGGACCACCTGGAGAATGTCATCAAACAGCACATCCAAGGTATGCGAGCTCCGGAAACTTGGGTAGTGCGAGAGGCTTGTGAGTGAGTGCCCAGCGCCGCGCGGGGTGCGCTGGGGCTGGTGCTCATCAACCGAAGGATGGCTGGGCTCTAGGGCGGCAGACGCGGGGCTGGGGTGTGCGTGTGCTCTCTTGCCTACGTGCAGGACCCTTACTGTCTGCGGCCGTGCGCGCATCACCCGGGCACACGTGTGTGCGCGGGACTACACGCGCGGGTGTGAGCCTCTAGCTGGCGGTATGGGGGCGCGCTGCGCACGTGTCCAAGTGTGCGTGTGACTCTGAGCTGGTTGCTCACGGGCTCTGGGGATTACGCACAAGTCTGGCTCAGATTGGGGGCTCGTATGTTTGTGTGTGTGCAAGAGAGAGTGCGCGGGCAAACGAGATCATTTGTCCACTGTAAGCGACAGGAGAGATTTCCGCGCGGCGTTCCTAGCCTTTGGCATTTAAGACCCGCAGGCTGCTCATGGTCAAGCCCTGGCTAGGAAGATTGCCTCGCCCGGGTCCCAGACCCAGCCTGGCCGTGCTCTGTCCCTAGGCAATTGGGAATGGAGGGGGCTATCTGTAGCTAGAAGACTGTTTAAACCTACAGCAGTCTTTACTCCCTCCGCGGGTCCAAGATCCTTTCCAGAAGCAGGTGTCAACGCCAGGAAGAAGCGCTATAGCCTGAGCTGTGTCCACTGCGGTGGCGCCTCCGCCCCAAACCGGGAGAACACGCCCTGGGCTGCGCTGTCCCCGCGGAGCCGCCCGGGACCCGGTGAAGGCCGATCCCTCTGTTAGCTCCGCTCCCAGGCCCAAGGAGCGACTGGGGCGTAGCAGACAGACCTACGTATGAGGGGAGGGTCTGAAGTGTAAGGCGGGACTGGATGGGTGTGCTCCAGACCCGGGCAGGGGTCCTAAGAGAAGGAGACCGTGGGGCGTGCGACCGCTCTCCTGAGGCGACCCGGTGCGTGAGGGACGAGATGGATGGAGTTCCATGCGCCAGGGGCACTAATGGCGAGTGTGCACAACGCGCCTCTCATGTTCACATTTCGTTTTCTACACCTCCTGGCACCCACTGCTTTCCACTAGGCCTGAGAGTTTCCTAAGGGCAGGGCCAACCCTAGTTCACCTGTAAACCCAGCAGGCTCACCAGGCTCTGGGTTCAAGGAACTGGACAGTCCTTAGAAAAGTCAAGTTGAATGGAAGGCTTTCTCCCCCAGGACACTCCCTTTTGTTTTCATGTGGGTGTCTGGATTCCCACCCTTGCACCTGCTGCCCTTGCCAGGGTAGAGATCACTTCTCTGTCTGAATTTGGTATTATTTCCCAGTGTCCAGAATAGTTCCTTCAGAGGGGGAGATCAGGAGGTTCTGGTGAGTGCAGAAGAGGGGTCCATATACATGTTGCTTCCTGGCTAAAGACTTACAAACAAGCCCAGGGCTTTGACACCTCCCCAGAAAAGGGGACCACTAACAGCTCTTCCAGCCCTGCCTCTGCCTCTGAACCTGCACTGGGATGGGTGACCATTGACTGATTGACCGATGGGTGCCTGTTGCTAATATTTCTTGTCTATTTCCATCCCGTGCATCTGGATTGCAATTGTTTGTCCTGGGGTGAGTCAGAATGTTCCCCAGCAGATACAAGGCCATGCCTTACTTTGACATCTCCAGTCTGCCCACAGATTTGGAGAGATTTTCATTCACAGATTCTCTTTGTGTGTGTGTATGTGTGTGTGTTCCTAGAAAATGCTTCTCTTGTGCCTTTTTGTCTGGTCAGGCAGGGAGGGAGTGAGGTGCTGCTGTGAGAAGCACTGACAGGACATTTTTGTCCCCTGAGCTTGTCACAGAGTGGGCCCCTGTCATGTGGAATGTGCACCACGTCATATGACTTGTAAGGCTGTACGTGAAAATGAGAGCAATGTTGAAGGTGAAAGGAGCCTTTGTGATTTTTCTCCCTGAAAACTTATAACTATGTGTGGTTATACATATTACCACTATGTGTTGTTCCAGAACTTTCAAATAACAAATAAATAAATAAAGAACTTTCAAATATATATGTATATATATATGAAAAAATTGGGGAAGATGGATAAAATAAGAAAGAAAGCAGGATCTTTAAAACATGTATTGGTCTATGTCTCTTATATATATGTGATGACCCTGTGGATACTCAGAAATAACAGTCTCAGGACACAACCTGTAGTGGGGGCAGGGAGGGTGAGTGACTGGGAACAGGCTGGAAAGTGCAGGCAGAGGGTAGAGGTTGCTTGGCTGGTTGTATTGACTGCTGTCCCTGTGGTGCTGGAGCCAACCCCCAGCTGGGATTTAGGGCACACAGGTAAAAGGCCTGCCAGGTTTGGAGCTGACCAAGTGCAGCTGTCTGAAGGCAGAGGACCAGAAAGTAGAAGCTGATCAGACCTTTGCACTTGACGGTACAGACCGTTTATACGTATTCTGTCAGGCTCCTTCTAATCAGTAGAGTATAGGGAACAATCCAGTTTACTTTGCTGACCTGATAGAAATAAGGGATATTAATAATGAGAGCTAAAAATTATACAGCATGTATCGGATGCCAAGCCTTATTCTAAGTGCTTTCTTTACATATGGTGACTTAATTCTCAAAACTTTATGAGGGAAGTAATATTTTGTTCTGTTTTACATTTGTGAAAATCGAGGAATAGAGAGGAAATATGACTTGTCCAGGGTCACACCATTAATACCTGGTAATGTGGGATTTAAATTCAGCTAGTGTGGCTTTAGAGTCTAAGTTCTTACCCACATGCTGTCTCCCAAAGGGCTAGAGTGTCACCAGAGAACAGTGCTGTCCAGGAGTCTGTTGATGTGGAAGTGGGCATCAGAGCAAGACATCTCAAAGGACCACTGAGGGGTGAGGGAGTCAATGGCCTTCCCACTTGGAGCCTCTATCCACAGATAAACTCAGGAAGCCCTGGGTTTGTTTGTTTTATGCCAAGAAGCAGAGGCTGCCTTCCCTTAATTAAGGTTCATTGAATACCCAGGACAGTTCCTGGCACATTCTACAGAGGGTAGGTGTTGGATGGAAGGGTAGATGAATGAGTGACAACCCGGTGCACCAAATAGTCATTAGTGGAAACTTTACCATTCTCCAAAGAATATGTTTTGCTTTGGAATCTTGCTCAGGCTCCTCTTTGCTTTGGAAGGAAAGTTGCCCCAGAAGCTGAAAATGTCACAAAATGGTCTGCAGGCTGTTTCATAGAAGAGGCTATGCAATTAGAAGAGGCTTTGGAGCGTCACCCCAGAGGTCTGTTCTAGTCATGACTGAAAAGTTTATTTTCCTCTTGAGGGTTGCAGTGATATTTCATTTTAATTTGTTTTCTGATTGAATGATTTAATTAGATGGTGTTTGGGAATCTCTTGGGAATGTAAATTGCAGTTTTGAGAATTGTTTTTTTAACCAAATAGATGTTAAATGAGAGGGTGTATAACTTTATATTTTTCTAAGAGCATCTTGATGGCTTAGAGACACAAAATTAGCGTTGGTACAGTTTTGGTTTCGGGAGGAGAAAGTTTGGATGTCTGGAGGTGGATGAAGTAGAGTATTTGCTAATGGAGCCTTCAGTATTGGAGAACTTAGGAAATGGAAATGTTGATTCACTTTTTTTTTTTTTTGGAAGTCCAATAAAAGGAGATGCCTTTTTTCTTGTTTAGTGTCTTTCTGAATATGGAAAAGAACGTGCCAATGTTTAAGACAATATGTAAAAACATATAAAATTGCCCATAACTCATTCTACTCCAAAGACTATTTTGTGTTTTGAGCATTTCCTTCCAGCTTTGTTCACTTGTCTCCATATTTAACAAGGATGGCGTGGTTGTGACTTATATGTAATCTTGTATTCTTTATTCTCTTTGCTTTTTGTTACAAGCATTTTTTTTTATATTTGCTACATAGTTTATTGGTTCAGCATTCATCTGTTAGTGATCGAATGTGTACCAGGCACTGACCACATTGGGGAAGTGATTGGAGATGGCAGTGGTGAGCTGGGACACTCTTGTCCCTGGCATAGTGGACTTGTTTTCAAAGGATAACAGAATCCCTCTTACTAAACATGGAGTACATGAGTTAATAGAAAAATTGGTTAAACAGGAGAGTAAAACAAAATATTACAGACTTGTATTCAGTATTTTTATTTTAGTGTTATGCAAAATGTACATCCATTCGCCAGTCTTTTGATGTCAGGCCAAAGCCTTGTCTTTGGGATGAGCTGTTGATTGGCATTCTGCTCATCTTTCTTTGGTGAACCATTCCTATAATGTCCTGTTTACAAAGTCTGATTTCCAGTACTGTTTTCTTTAAAATTCCCTGGGAACTCAAATGTAGTCCAGAAGCCTACATTTTAATAATTTTTTATCTGATCTTGTGCAATGACTTTGCTCACATGTAATTTGACTGCTATTCTTTAAGTGACTATACTTTATCAAGGCTTTGCAAAGCATTTAAATTAATTTTCTTAGAAACAACAACTTTCATCTTTTTTAGAATTCATATTTCATTGGTTTATAGAATATGTAATTAGATGATATCGTTACAGTGACAAATACAAACAGCGTAAACACGTTTGGGAACAGACCCAGTGGCCGGTTGGTAAGCATACTACTAAATTGTTGGAAGGAGCTGCGGGCAGTGCTACGTGATGCTAGGGACAGAGGGATCATGGGATCTGTTTTCTAGTGGGAATGAGAAGTATGGTTAATCTGAAAAGTTGATTGAATGGAGAGTTTTTAAAGAGAAATTTTACTTATTTTTAATGCCTGCATAGTACTTTAGTCATCAACACACCACAATTGATTCAACGACTTCCCTACTATGGGGTCATTTGTTTTGCGATTATAATATAAACAGAAATGAATATCTTCACCTAGCTTTTTCTTTCGAATTATTTTTAAGAATGTATTTGCAGAAGTGGAATTCCTAAGGACTCAAAGAGCGTGATCATTTTAATGAAAGATGAGTTGTTTCAGGAGGAAAGCCTTTCTCCATAGCCACCAAAAATGTATTATTGTACCAGTGTCCCAGAGCCTTGCCGTCCCTGGGTATCTTCATTCAGACTTTCCTGGGTGAAGGCAACCCTGGTCAGATGCTCCAGTCTTTGGATTTGTCCTCCTTTGATTTCTATAGAACTTAATTTTCTCCCCCCACCTCCATGTTGGTTTTTATCTCCTGGACTATTTATGTCCTTCACCCATTTTTCTCTTGGATTATTAGTGTTTGTGATTTGTGTATTTTACATATGTTTTATTGATATGTATTTTAAATACATAAAATACATTGTGCCTGTATCATATGCCATATCCATAATTTTTATTTCACGTAGATGCCTTTGTGGCAGTGGTTTTTCAACTGTATACCCAGTATCCCCAAGCTTCTAGAAGGTTTGACTTGTGGCCTGAGGAGTAAAAGGGTCAAGTGTGTTCTCCAAGACCTCTCCTGTGCAGACTCTCTCCTCGCCCTACGACCCAGGAAGCTCCTCTGTCATCTGTTTTGTACTTGGCATTCTGTAAAATCTTTTATTTTTAAAAAGGCTCTGCTTCTTTAAAAAAAAAAAAGGTTGAAAATCACTGTTTTGGGAGAAAAAGAAAAATCAGACTGTTACATTTTTGTGAGGGATGATGGTAGCATAAAGAATTCAAGAGAGTAAATAATTCTAAAAAGAAATTGAATTCCTGGGTGGTGTTCTTATAATATCTATTTACCCTTCTGAATACCATGATTAATAATGTATTACATTAGATGACTAATTTCTAAATCCATTATCTCACTTCATTGAGTCAAGATCATCCCACCAATGGGAGAAATGGGTTATTAACTGTATTTTGTTTCCTGAAATTTTTTTAGTCATATTATGTGCATATTAATGCACGTTAGATCAGTAATAGCAGGTTGCTCACCATGACTACAAATTGTGTGTCGTCCCTAACAATCAGAAAATGTCCTAGGCTTGGCTGTTGTTCTGCCCCTGATAGCTTTTGGATGTCACTTAGAATTGGCTAGTGTCCCTCTCATCTGATCTTGGACTTGGCAGGGTTTGGGAAAAGAGGATACGATATTTGCTGAGTGCTTGCAGTTGATTTGAGGAAAGGGTGTCATTTCAATAGTAAAGCTATTTGTCCTTTGCAGTGAAGTGTGGCATGTGAAACTAGATTAGCACCAGTGATTGATATTTTGAGAGAGTTCAATGGCAGCATTTAGGAGTTGAGCCTAATTACCTTTGTTAATAGCCCAGGACCATAGCTTCAGGATTAGAAAAATCCTTGCCAAAGCATACAACTTTTTCCCATGGCCAAAGAATCTTAATTTTTAGCTAGAAGTGTGTTGGCTGTAAAATAAATGAATTCCACATTCTTTCTCACTCACTTGACATCAATTGTAATTTGCCCTTGATAAGTAGGTTGGTGTAGAATCTCAAGGAGAATTCAGAATGAAAAATGTTGGAGAGGCACCATCTGGTTTTCTGGTTTGTGAGGGCCTCGAAGGTCGGCATCAGTCACCTGGGTGAGGCGGGTCTACATTTTTCCAAAGGTATTTATGGGATTCACAGCCACATACAGGGTTACTGGAGCATCTTCATTACCATCATATAGAATTTCTGACCTGATCTCACTTGCAAAGCTAAGTGGGCCATCGCCTTCATTTGGGGCTTCAAGGTCTCTTGAAGTTGTTGTCCTTTTTTTGTCTCTTGGGTTTCATGCAGGAGACTGGGGCAGAAAGGCTGTCCTGTGGAGATGCATATTGTAGGGCAATCCAGCTGGAGGTGATGGTGCACAGAACATCCTTTAGGGGGTAAATATAGCCAGAAGGCAGCACGGGCGAAAGAGACAGGATTATGCATGAAGGTGGAGGGTGAAGTCCGTAAATGTAGCATGGGCACTGAAGGTGGGAGTGGCTGAGGTCTGCTGGTGGATGCTCCATGTTCAGAGAAGGGTGGGCTGTGCTGCTTACAACTGGCCTTGAACGTTTCTTGGGGACTAGTGGTTCTGCCTTGAATTTGGCAGGGATTTGATTTTCTATGGCTCTTACAGTTGTCATTTTACCAAATCCCACTTTGCCTTTGGGGTGAGTCAGCTCCATTCTGCAAGGCAATGGCTGAACTCAGGGGTCCTCTGTGCCCTTCCTCAGACACATGCTTTCACACACAGGGCATGTGCCTGGGGCAGGGCCAGGATGACCCACCTCCCAACATACGGCTTTCATTCTCACTCTTCCCCTTTCTTTCCCATTGAAGAAAATGTATTAGTATGCAAGGGAATGTGACAACCTTGAAATTTCTTTAATTTATTAGAGTTAAAGTTAATCGTTCATAAGCTTTGGTGTTTAAATTATTGTTCATAACTAATTACTTCACAACTGTTCCAAAATACAGAGTGTTGTGGCAGTGATTGGGAATGACTGATGGTCTAGAATCTTCTGTGTGGGTCTGTGTACCTCTCATGGACCCTCCTGAGTGCAGCCAACTGGAACTTTAAGCAAAAGTATTCCTGGTTATGTGAACACTAATTCTTTGGTAGTTTCCCTGACTACACGATTATGGATTAAAATATGTTGCTAGACAGATCGTCCCAGGGGGCATGCAGTTCTGAGATGTAGTTCTCTTTCACCGCTTGACACTCAATTTCAGTTTTGTGAAATTTTGTGTTTTGGGGAGATGAAGCTGTCTTTAATGATGCTAGTCAAAACTGCTAAGTATCCAGCTCCAATGAGACATTGAGAGGTTTCCTGTACATAGCCACTGATTAAATAGTATTGGGGCCGACAAGCACACTTCACTGGGTTGTGTTCTTTGGCTGCTGTTCTTCAAGAGCTTGCAAAAGTACAGCATTTGGGAAGATCTAGAGAAGTGCCATTTGTACCTTTCACCTTGGTACAGGTAAGGACAAAGATAAATGATGCCTACAGAGAAGGCCTGGGGCCAACTCTTTAGCATGAATGGATTCATTCTACCAATGTACAGAGTTTACGTTTCAGACTGGAGCGCTCTGATTAAGATTGTTGAGTGCTGCATTTTAACAACCTCTGGTGTCTTGTTGGGCTTCACCAGTATGACTTCTCCATCCATCTCTGTCCCCTTAGAACTTAGAATTAAAGGCTGTTGAGATCCCAGAGGAGTAGGAAGGTAATTCAGGGACCCTGGCAGGATAGGATTCAAAGCTTGGCTTAATAATAAGTGTCATGCTAATGGCATCTGAAGATTTAGGAGAACAGTACCAAAATTGTTCGGTCCAATGGAAGTCAGAAAGCTAAGGAGAGATTTGAAATGACAAATGAGAATCCTAGCCAAACCCTTGATTTATTTTAAGAGCGACAGCATCTAAAGAATTGGGGATCGATTGCGTCAAGGGGGTGGGGGAAGAGAACTACTGCACTCTGAATGTCAGGGGCTGAGCAAGGTGCTAGCTAGACATGATCACTCAAATCATCTTTTTGTTTTAATGGACAAATAAAATTTGTATTTTTTTACAAATTAATGATATGATTCCCTTTTGTCTTTAGAACCTGGTGATGCTGGGTTTTAGAGGTAAGAAAATAAAGACGTAGAGACTTAGAGAGTCTGCCCAAGGTAGGTCACAGGGTGGGGGCAGTGGAGTCAAGAAGGGAACCTGCCTCTGAAGTCAGTGCTCTTGGGGGGACAGAGAAGAAGATGGAAATTTCACAGAGAGGGAAGGGAGATGGTCTTATCAAAGACAGTGTTCCATTGTGTGCTGAGATGCCTCAGGTCAAGTGGGAGGGAGGCTGGTGAGAAAGGGAGCTGGATAGGGACATGCTTCATGTCAGCAGGGACTCTTGAGGTTAGGGTGGGCAAAGGGAAAGGCCTTGCTCTGGGCAAGGTGCTGTGCAGAGGCTGTGCCTTTTCTTGGCTCGCTGGAGGATCACTGTGGGGCCTCAGGAACCAGTCCTCGTAGGGAAAGCAGAGCATTCCAGCTGAAGGCCAGAGTCCTCTCGGATTCCACTTGTAACTTTCAGCATCTATGATGTGCCAGGCAGAGGGCTGAGGGCTCTCCTATGCACTAGTCTAGTCATGCGTACACGTGTCTTTCAGGGTGACCAATGTGTCCAAGTTTGCCCCACACTTCCCTGTTTTGAAACTGAAAAGTCCCTGGTCCAAGGAAGCCCCTCAGCCCCGGGCAGGTCTGTGTGGCTGAGCATCCCGGTCTTCTCACGTTGTGAGTCGGTCAGTGATGACTCCTGGCACCAGGGCATATAGAGTCCTTCTCTTCGAGCTGCCTCTGTGCCTCTGCTCATTGCTCTTGAACAGTTCTAAAGAAGAAAGAAGGTGGTGGGTGTCTGGAGCCCCTGCCCCGTGCTTCCCTGTCCACACAGCTGCCTCCTCTCTCTTTGTTATCCTTTATCCTTGGCATTCTCTGTTCCTCAGCTGTCTGAGCCTCTCAGGATTTGGAAGGGAAGAAACAATTGCTGTAAAGGAAAGCTCTAATAAAGCGGTTTGGGCACAAAACATCAGCAGCTGTTTATTTGCCCCAAACAGTAGGAGTCTGTATTAATAACCTCATGAGTTATATGCTGGGAAGTTAAAAGTAAGCAAAAATCTTACTCGAGACCTGCAAATGTGACTTTATTCCTTTATTGAACTAATCTCTCTTCCTGTTTATGCTGGTGACATTTTCTATTATCTATGTGGAAGATCCTTTTTGATCTTCCTCTGCAGATGTATTTAGTTATTCCTTGGTTCACGTCCCAAAGCAGAGGGGTTTTCTGGTTTCTCTTTATTGCAGTTATAATGCTTAATATTTATGTGGTTCTTGCGTCAAAGGGTTTCAACAGGCGGGACAGGCTTTGCCCAATTAATCATCACATTTCCCCGATGGGAGGGAAGGAGCTGGGGAAGAGTGGGAGGGGCGTGAGGACGCTACAGACCTGTCAGTTCACTGGGTGGGAGAAGTGAGTCTTTTAATATTTTGGTGTTGTCCGCTTCTAAATCTCATTTTCATAATAAACTGATCCTCTGATTTGCTTTAGTTTCTAAGAGTGAATGGAGGAAAATATAATATGTAAGAATTATGGGGAACCCTTCGACTCTTACTTGGGCCAGGCTTTTAATTTTACCTTATCCCCAATAGAACCTGGGGATTTATATTAGAAGGGGAATCCAGTGGAAAGTGAGTAGAAGAGACTTTTATCAAGGACTCAAAAACTGGAGGAACTGGTGAGGAAAGGATTAGTTCAATAAAGGAATAAAGTCACATTTGCGGGTCTTGAGGAGAAATAGGGCTGAGCTCTTCTGGTACAGCAATGAGGAGAGGATGGGAAGTGCATTTGTAAAGCACCTAGTTGTGCTAAATGCTTTACCCGTGTCATCTCATTGTAACCTCATGAGCAACCCTGGGGGATGTCGTCATCGCTCCCATTTTACAGATGAGAAAATCAAGGCTTGATGACTATAATTAATTTGTCCAAGTTTTGTCCAAGATACACAACCCCCCTACCTCTATGAAGATCTTTAATAAGGGATTAAGACCCCTCTTGTTTTTCTGCTCAAGTGATGCTGGTCAAGAAGAAACAGGCTCATTCCTCTCTCTCTGCAGAAGTGTTTCCGATGAGACTGGCAGAAGGCTTGTTGGGGGTAGTGAAGCCCTGAGCAGGGTTGCCAAGTGACTGTGGCCCTAAGCAGGGTTGCCAAGTGACTGTGTAAGCAGCCTCCTTGCCTGGAGACCTAAAAAGATGCCTGGCATCAGGAGCCGACCTGAACGCAGCCCTGTGGGAGGCTGCAGGAGGCTGCACATGGGGCTCTTTGCAGCTAGCCACATTACTTTTTCCACCCAGGCCTGGGATGTGCCCCTGCCTTCTTCTCAGTACATGTACAGGTTCTTCTCTTCCCTGATGCAACATGTATTTATTGAGCATCTATTAAGTGCTGGGGACGTATCAGTGGAACAAGACAGAAATAGGAAACGGCAGCAATTCAGTGAGATGATCCCAAGCTCTCCTAAAAGCAAAGACTTGAAGAAGGTGAGGGGTGAGCCACGTGCATGTCTAGGGGAAAAGAATGCCAGGCAGAGGAAACAGCCAGTGCAACGTCCCTGAGGCAGGAATGCCCCTGGACTATTTGAGGAACAGTGGGTGGCCAGTGTGGCTAGAGCAGAGTGATGGTGGGAGAAGGAGGTGGGACTTGGGGGTGAGGCCACAAAGGGGCTGATTGGGAGGTAGTTGTAGCCGCGAAGGCCGCTGTGGAAGGAACACTCTGAAAGGGCATGGGAGCCAGGGGAGGGGTGAGCAGAGAGGCTTCAGCACAGGCTGTTCTGTGGCTGCTTCCTGAATACCTCTCCTGGGCTCGGCCCTGCACCAGGCGTGGCAGGAGATGACAAAATGCATACAACATGGTCTTTGTTTTTGAAGAGCTCATAATCAGTCTGGGAAGACAAAACAAGAAACGGTTAAGGATCTTGTGCAAGCTAACTAACGTAACGAGGGTTAAAATTGAATTCTAGAAGAGCAAGTTGTCAGAACAGACTTTGCAGAGGAATTGGGATGTATGACGCATCTTGGAAGAATGAGGAGGCTTTAAGGGAGTGGGGTAGGAAAGATTTGGAGAAGAAGAAACAAGTTCAGTTATTAAATAAAACCAACGGTTACCTTGAAGGGAAACCTGAGTCTCTCGCTTAACACAGTGAAGACGTGTGTGCAGGCAGACAGTGATGGGAATCGGAGTTGCCATTTACAGACTGGGCGACCTCGGGCAAGTCTCTTAACTTCCAGTGTCTCGGTTTCCACAGGAAAGAAGATAGTTACTCTTGAACTGTTGTGGGATTGTTGTGCTGATTAAATCAGGTGACATACAGGAAAGTGCTGCCACTGTGCCTATCAGGTGGGAGGGGTGGGGGGCGGGGACAACATGTTCTTTTCTTCAAACTTCCTTCTTTCCTTAGTCCTTCTTTCCTTCATTCCCACTATCTTTCCTCCTTTCCAAGGAGCTTGCATGGAAAATATGGTCAGGAATCTGTTTCCTGTTTATCACACCTACAGTATCCGATTTGAGCCCCATTTCAGGGCAATTACTTAGGACTTAAGTGCAGTTAAGTCAAGTCTGAGATGATTGTACAGATTCCAGGAGAGCTCAAACTACTGCTGGTCACATTTCTCAGTTGAAATATCTGTTCTAGAGTGTCTTGGTATTACCGACTGCTTGCTCTGAAGTTCAGACTGGGGATCTGCCCTTTTTTTAAATTAAATCATAGCTGTGTACATTAATACTATCATGGGGTACAGTGTGTTGTTTCTATATACAGTCTGAAATACTTTTATCCAACTGGTTAACATAGCCTTCATGTCATTTTCTTAGTTATTGTGTTAAGACATTTATAGTCTACATTTAGAAAGATTCACATGTACCCCCATAGGATAAACCATAGATGTGATCCCACCAATCACCCTCCCTGCCCCCTTCCTCCCCTTCCCCTCCCCTCCCTCTCCCCTTTCCCTGTATTCTTGGGCTACAATTGGGTTATAGCTTTCCTATGAAAGCTATAAATTAGTTTCATAATAGGGTTGAGTACATTGGATACTTTTTTTTCCATTCTTGAGATACTTTGCTAAGAAGAATATTCTCTAGCTTCATCCGTAAACATGAAAGAGGTAAAGTCTCCATCTTTCTTTATGGCTGCATAATATTCCATGGTGTACATATACCACAATTTATTGATCCATTCATGGGTCGATGGGCACTTGGGCTTCTTCCACGACCTAGCAATTATGAATTGGGCTGCAATGAACATTCTTTATTGTAGTGTGATTTTTGGTCTTCTTGATATATACCTAGTAGAGGAATTATAAGATCAAATGGCAGGTCTATTTTTAGTTCTCTAAGTGTTCTCCAGAAGACTTTCCAAAAGGGACGTATTAATTTGCAATCCCACCAGCAGTGCCTTGTTTATGGAGAAATACTTGTTTTGTGAAACACATTTGGCCTTGTGGTGAGCAGCGGACAATGCCAGGAATGTGCTGTGGTGGTGAACCCTGGCTAGTCATGCAAAGTGTCCAGCCACCCAGCGCCTGAGCCTCCTTTCCCACCTCCTTGGTAGAGGAAGAGTCTTCTTGAGGAAGGAGTTGTCTTTCCTTCCTTCTTAACTTCCAAACTGACTTGAAGCCACATCAGCCTCTCTTCCTGCCCAGGTGAATTTGATTTAACTCAAAGCTATGTGACTTATAATTTCAATTGCAGGCAGGAAGGTGTGATTTAAGACTATTGTCAGGAAGATTCAATTTAATCTTTTCTTTCTTCCCCCTCTACAAAATGTGCGTTTTGTTGCATGACATAATTTTGATATACATTCTTTACAACTCAGAGATAGATGTAGTTTCACATTGGGAAGGTACACTCTACAGTTTTTTTTTTTTTTTTTTAGCACTTATATATTTAAAGTGCTTTTAAAAAAGATTTCTTTCTGGTGACAGCGAAAAACAGAGGGATGATTTTCCTTTCTACTAGAGAGAATTGTAGTAAATCATTATGAAACTTCCCAGGCAATAAGCTGTTTCATAATTAGTCAGGGTTATTTTGGTCACTTGTTCCTGGGAAGACAATTGCTTTAACAAAACAATAAAAATAATTATTTTATTTACCTAAAACTGAACAGTTGTGAATTTTGCGTGCCTTTTGCTTTTTCTTCTTTAGCAAAATAAGCCTGAATATTTTTGAGTTTGTAATTCCTTTAGAAATACTGAAAAACATGCATTGATTTTTGTAAATTGAAAATTAAATGTCCTCTTTCACTCTGGAAAATGTAAAATCTCGGTATTGTGCTGTGCAGCTCAATGCAGTCCCTCCCTCTTTCTTCATGTATTATCAGAGAAGGGTGAACCTTCCTAGTTCTGCAGTTCTCAAGTCGTATTCCAATTGTGAAGGCTCTATTCCAAAGAATCTTTAGTTAGAATCAGGATGGGCTAAAGCTGAGACTTAATATCAGTATTAACTGGCTTGATGAGGGATCCAAGACCCACTGGGACTTGGTGACTCTCCTGAGGCCCTAGAATGAGAATCTAGGGATCATGAATTCACGTCTAGAAATTTCTGTCTACATCAAGTTGCTTCCCCTCAACCTCAGGAGACACTTCTGTAGTGGGGAGGCCAATCCTTAGTTGTATGGTCTAAGATGAAGCCAGCTGCCTAAAGGACAAAGGGGTAGACAGATTTTCAGACTCTCTCTTTGATGAGATTCCTTCTCCCTGGCCTGTCTGGGTATCTGGGGCTTATACCCCACCCATCTGGGATCAGCTTCAGGATTGGGGACGCAGCACTGTGGACTGGGACCTGATCTGGTCTCAGTAATGTAGCCTCCATACTTGGGAACAGAGCTTCTTCCCGGCCTCAAACCAGAGTGCTGTTGCAGATTTAGGAGAAACAGAGCTGTTCTGACAAGGAGAGGAGAAAAGAGACAAAACAGACATATATCAGCTGCCACCTATTAGATGGTTAGCACTGTTTAATCTGCTTCTTATGATTTCATCCTTAAAATAAGCCTGTGAGATCATTAGCCCCATTTTACAGATGAGAAAACCATACTGTAGTATAACTATTAATCTGTTTTTTTCCATTAGAATATGGGTTCCTTGAAGGTGGAAACTGAGTCCTGTTTTTTTTTTTCTCTCCATTTTCTAGTGTTTTGGATAGTGCTGGGTACATAACTGGGGCTAGACGGGAGCTTTTTGAGTGAGTATGTGAATAAATAAACAGGCCTGCCTAAAACCTCTGAGTTAATGGATGACGCCAGGATTCAGATCTAGGTTTCTGGTTTTAGAATTGTCTGGTAGGGAAGCTAGAGGAAGGAAGAGCTGGTTTTCATCCTGCCAGGCTTGGGGGTGGCTTCTAAGAGGCTCTGTCTCATGCTGTGTCTGCCTTCTGGGCCAGGGACAGAAAGCACACGCTCTGGGGTCTCTCTGCTAGCACCTCATAGCTCACACTGCTGTTTTAAGGTTTCATCAAAGGGAAGCTGAAGCTCAGAGGCGTGTGTGTGTGTATGTGTGTGTGTGTGTGTAGAATGTGCTTTCCTGCGCTGAGAACCCCCAGGGACCAGCTGGTGAGAGAAGCCTGAAGCCTTCAGGGGACTCCCGATGTCTTCATTTCAATAAAGCTGTCACTTGTGGTCACTTTCAAACTAAAGCAATCTTGTGGGTACAGATGGGGAAAAATAAACCTGTCCCCAAACCAAAAGAAATAACAGCAGAAAAGATGCAGCTGAGCAGGGCATTTCTGCTTCAAGAGCAGGGCCGGAATTGAGTTCATTTTAATTGATGTCTGAAGAGTTAATAGAAAGGAGCATAAGTTAATTCTGAAGAAGGGAGAGAGATGTCTTCAGGGCCACGGAGCTAAGGGCAAGTTGGCCTGTGGCTTGCCCTCTGAAGTGGGAAGACGTGGCCTGCTGTTCCTCTGAGGCCTGAACACCAGAGCCTCAGAAGGGTGTCATGGGGATGGTGGTGACCAGTCAGGACTTGCTGTGCCACACTCAGAAGAGGTGCTGTAGGGAGGAGGAAAGACTGAGAGAGGCCAACTCCTGAGTCAGGAGAGGGTGGTGTTTGCCTGCCTGTGGGAATTCCTTAAAATGCAAATCAGTGAGCCTGGACCCCTTGATTCTCCGTTGGCCACCCTGGGAATGGCTCACCCATGAGGGTAGGCCCAAGTTTGGAGCCACAGGCCCATCACAGGCCTAACGCCCCTTCTTTGCCCTCAGCAGGTAGCACACCCATGAAATGGAGGCAGGCCGAAGTTTTTCCTCTGCCTCTGCCCATGGGGCCCACAGCCCATTAGCTGAAGACACAGATGACTATGATTTTTCTTTTCCTATTATTCCCCGATATTTTCAATTTGAAAAAAGTCATTTAAGCAGTAGGATGGAAGAGGGCATAGTAGACATAGGGGAAAAATTGAAAATGTCATTTAAAAATGACTATTCCATTTTTTTTTTTTTTTTTTAACCTGAGCAGACAGATGGCTGTCTCACCTTTTGCTCACGGCCAGGAGCAATAGCTGGTGGGTCAGCTGAGGAGAGCAGTGATTTTATTTTCCTTTTCATTTCAAACAGATTGTATAGCCCTTGGGGTGTGGGGGACCAGTGGAATGAAGCTATGGGCTGGGAAACTAATTATGCCTCCCTGCATGGCTGAGCTAGTTAATACCAAACTGTCATTGAGGCTGATTCTTCCCTGGGGCAGAAAAGTTTCCCAAATTCCTTATCTCTTTCTCTTTGTCCTGGGAACTGAAGTCTTTTGGGTTTTGCCAGTTTGAGAAAGCACAAGCAAAATCTAGAAAGCTCCTCAAACCTCTGAAATGGTGCCCTGGTTGCTACTATGGCATTCAGATACATGATGGCCTCCCTTCCTCCTCAGACTTGGTGCTTTCATGAGGGGCTGGGTTTGGAGTCAGATGGACTTGGTCAGATCCTAGTGCTGCCTCTCACTGGTGTGATGCTGCCGAAGGCCGCACTGGATATCAGGGACTGGAAGCAGATTGCTTGTCCACACTGGCCTCCCCAGTTCTACAGTGTGAGATAAAGAATGGGTCCCCTAAACAGCCCTCCTGCCTCCCTTTACTGCTCCTGAAACTGAGACCCAACCAGGTGCATGGCGTGGTTAGCACCATGTCACTAATGAGGACCACACAGGACAAAGGAAGGATTAGACATCCAATAATGCTTTTAAATAGATTTTTAACTTGCTAATCAAACCAGTATGAATCTTTGAAAAATGATTTCTTAATCCAACAAAATGCCACAAACTATAAGTAGCCTATAAACACTATAAATTTATTACTTACAGTTGTGGAGGCTGGGAAGTCCAAGATCAAGGCACTGTCAGATTTGGTGTTTGGCGAGGGCCCTCTTCCATGTTCACAGTTTGTGAACTGTGTGTTTCACATGCTGGAAGAGACAGGCAGGTCTCTAGCTTCCCTTTTAGGGACATGCGCCCCATTCATGAGACTCCACCCTTATGACCTAAACACCTCATGACTTCAGCTTCTAATACCATCACTTTGGGGGTTAGGACTTCCAATGATGGATTTTGGGGAACACAAACATTCATGCCAGAGCAAGTGGTTACACACACATGCAAGTAAGTCACATTTACTTAATATATAGATAACAAACTTGTTGTCCTTTGCAGTGACTCTGACTCCAACATCGTCTGTCCCTCTGTCCAACCCCGGTGATCTGTACCCACAGTCCATGCAGTCCCCAGGTAGTCTGATGTCTCAAAATAGTGGATAAAGAAAAAAAAATCCATGGGTCTTTTTAAGGACAGAATGTGGGTTTTAAATATTGGGTGGAAGCATTTAAAAATACAGCTTTTGTGACAACATGAAAATCATGAATATTCAGTTCATACATAATCTCAAGCAATTAGGCAGATGCATATTTCCAGGGAGGGTGTGTTGCCCTGATGGCTAAGAGATGGAGACTGTCTGTCATTTCAACACCAAATTTCCCTGGAGACTTCAGAATCTTATTTTAGGAAAATTTGGGAATAAAGTCTCAGAGACAGTACTATTTCCTTCTCCCACCTCTCTCAGGCCATGCTCCTCTTGGCCACACCCAGACACCTAGATTTTAGCTGAGAATTCCCCTTGGGAGAGAAAAACTCCCTAAATTCTGAATGCTGAGATGATGACTGAGTCAGCACTGAAGGAAAGCAGCCTCCTTGCAGCCTTGGAGGTTTGTCCTTATGTGACAAGTCTTAGTCATGGCTGTTGGGTGTTATTTATTTAGAGCCCGGTTCTCTCTGTGTTGAATTCACACTAGAATTAATTGGTTGTCTTTGGAGAAGCACCAGACACAAACTGAGGTGGTTGATGAGAAGATACAACTTACAACTGTCCCTTTTCAAAGAAGACTTTGTATTAGCCAGCAGTCCAGCAGTCTCTTTAACTTTTCAGAGAAGTTTTAGCAATTATTTATTCACAAGTTATATGGGATGACCCAGTTTCATATATCTTTATCTGTTGTTCCCAGAAACCATATAAATGAATTGTAGATTCTAGCATTTCCAAAGTTTACTGCCCATTTTGACTCCTGTACATGGAAGCAGCACAAAGCTCTTGCCAGATCACGTATTCCTTATATTTAATTTAGAAAATATGGTTAAAATGAAGTAAATAAAGTCCTGGTAAATAGAACCAGCTGTTCCCTAAATGATTTTCTTTTTCTTTTAGCAGCACAAATCACATGGGGGTAAGAGAAGAACTTCTGGACAGACAGTGTGGGGGGCTCTGTGAATCCTCTCCCCAGTGAAACAATATAACTGGTGGAAATTGTTGAAAACCAACCATTTAAAGTCTCTGAAAGTTTTCCTAAGGGTGTACATCAAGTGAAGAAACCCTTATTTGAGAAAATCTGCTAAATTTTATTAAGAACAGCAAGTGTCTGTGGCATTTAAGCTATGACCCACTCCCTCTCCCTACCTTAGCTCAATGAGACAGAAGCTTTCCACTGGGAGGGTATGGACAAGAAGATGGGGTTCTCTTTTCCTACTCTCACCAGCTTCTATCTAGAAGTAGGCTATATTTTCTCCCCAGAAAGGATAGGCCACTTGTATTTTTCATACCTCCCAGCTCCATGTTGCAGAAGCTGCATTCCATGAAAGCATGGTTAGAGGCCTGGAGCTACCTTCTGCCACCTAACCCCTATTTGTAGAGTGGAAGCTTTACCTGAGGCTGGGAATACTGGGCCCTGATTACCCCCACCCTGCTCACATCTAGGGTGGAGGCTCCATGCAAGGAGGGGCACTCTAAGAAGACCAGTGACTACCATTCCCACCCAGCACCCACTCATAGAGCAGGGATGTCACTCTAGGAGAAGTGGACTGCTGTTTCTACCCCCAACCTCAGAATAGTGCTGCAGAGGTTCTGCTTTGGGGTAAAGGCAGCCTGTAAGAACATAAGATCTGTAGCTTTCCTTGAAGGGACTGACTATATTTGGAACAAGAGTGTGAAGAAATCCAAGCCCAAAAGCAATTGGTGAGCATCTAAGAGGAGACTGGTGCTCTGTAATAGCAACAAAAGAAATAATAAGCCAGTTAGACCAGCTGGTACAGTAAATTCTCATTTAACACCATTGACAGGTTCTTAGAAACTATCATTTTAAGTTATATGATGTATAATTTCCTTCAATATCATTTTTTATAATGTTGAGAACAAAATTTTTAATATCAAAAAAAGTTTTAATATCATTTTTCCTAAGCCATAGTTGCCAATGATCTATTGATGATATTAAGTGAGAACATACTGTAGTTTGACAGAGAGAATCAGAGAATGAAATATCTTGTTGGGTCAAAACAAGCTTCAAAGGGTGGTCTTGAAGACACTCCCTGCAAAAATGCCCAAATTTAATTGGATCAGACTGTAGCACTTTATATGTTTAAGCATTATTTTTTTCTTTTTTTTTTTGAGACAGAGTTTCTCTTTGTCACCCTTGGTAGAGTGCTATGGCGTCATAGCTCACAGCAACCTCAAACTCTTGGGCTCAAATGATTCTCTTGCCTCCATCTCCTGAGTACTTGTGACTACAAGTGCCAACACCTCTGTGTATGTTTTTTTAGGGATGGGATCTCACTCTAGCTTAGGCTGGTCTCAAACTCCTGAGCTCAAGCTATCTGCCTACCTCAGCCTTTAAAAACTCTATTGATAACAGTAGAGCAATGAAGTAGCAATAAGTGGAGGGCAAATACTGGATGTGATACCAATAAGCATGTCTAACCAGAAACTTACCAGGAAGATAAACAATAGAGATAGTCAAGAAGAGCTCTGCTAAAATCACTATCATCTCAGGGGGCTAGATAGGGCAGTTAGGGATGTGGGGAACATGCTCAAGCTTTCACCCCTCCAGGAAGTGACATTAGAGACTGCATGAGGGAAAAATGCTTCACTGAAGTAGTCTATCCAAGTCACTAAACAAGTAAACACTCAAACAACATGAAGTCCTTGGGTAGGAGAGTAATCAGTATTAAAATCTGTTACCTAAAATGTCTGTCTTTTAACAAAAATTCAAGAGTAATTAAAGACATAGGAATGTGTGCCCCATACACAGGAATAAAGCAGATAGCAGAAATTGCCTTTCAAGGGATCTGGATTCTGGACTCATCAGAAAAAGACATCGAAGCAGCTATTATAAATTTGTTTGAAGAACTAAAGGAACTATGCCAAAAGAATTAAAAGAAGGAATTAAAAGACATCATGATAATGTCTTTTCAATAGATAATGCCAATAAAGAGATGGAAGTCATAAAAAAGGAATGAAGTGGAGAAATTCTCAACTTGACAAGTATAAAGTTGAAATGAAAAATTCACTCGAGGCACTTAAAAAATATGTCTGAGTTGGCAGAAGAAAGTCTGAGCAAACCTTAAGGTAAATCAATAGAGATTACAAAATCTGAAGAAAAGAGAGAAAAAAGAATGAAGGAAAATGAGCAGAAATTTAGAGAAATATGGGCTACCAGTTAGTGCACCAATGCCATGTTTAATAGGAATGCCCATATGAGAAGAGAAAGAGAGAAAGACTCCAAAAAATATGTGATGAAATAATAGCTGACAACTTCCCAAATGTTAAGAAAAATGTTAATTTTACATCCAAGCTCCATGCAGGATAATCAGGAAGAGATCCACAACTATATACATCATAGTCAAAATTTTAAAAGTTAAAGGCAAAGAGAAAATCTTGAAAGTAGTAATAGAAAAACTACTCATCACCCACAAAAGAATACCAATAGATTAAAAGCCAAAATCTCATCAGAAACAATGACTTCTAAAGGGCAGTGGGATAATAAATTTCAAAGTGCTGAAAGAAAAAAAAGTTAACCAGGAATCTTCTATATGGCAAAACTATCCTTCAAAAATGAAGGTAAAAGAATGAATGACATTACCAGATAAACAAAAACTGAAAGGATTTGTTGTCATCAGACCCACTTTACAAGAAATACTACAGAATGTTTTTTAGGCTAAATGTGAGTAATAAGGGATAGTAATTCAAATATTCAAATTCACACAAAAAACAAAGAATATCACTAAAGATAATTCTATAGGCAATTATAAATGACAGTATAAGTGAATAATTCTTCTCCTTTCTTCTCTTAACTGATTTAGAAAGGAATTGCATAAAACAACACAAATAATTGTATTGCTTGGCCTATAACATAGAAAGGAAATATATAATGATAGCACAAAGGAAGCACAAAAATGATGGGAAGGGAACAGAACTATATAAAAGTAACATTTATATATTTCACTTGAATTAAGGTTAATGGATTTGTATGAGTTAAGATTTATATTGTACACTTCAGATCAACCACTAAGAAGTAACTCCAGAAATATAGTGGAATATATCTTAAATTGTCTCATCATAAAAAAATGGTAGAATGTGAGGTTATGGACATGTTAATTAGCTTGATTTAATTATTTTATAGTGTATACATATAACAAGACATCATGTTGTATATTGGAAATATATACAGTTTTTATTTGTTCATTAGCAGCTGGAAAAAAGAAATATAGTTAAAAATCACTAATGAAATTTAAATATGTATGAGAAAGTATTCAATTAATGCACAAGAAAGAATAGAGGAACAAAAATTATATGAGACATATAGAAAACAAAAAATAAAATGACAGATGTAAATCTAACTATATATATTATAACATTTAAATGGGAATGGATTAAACTATCCAATCAAAATTTAGATTGTCAGATTGAATGAAAACACAAGACATACTTTTGACTCAAGACACAAATAATTTGAAAGGGAAAGGATGGAAAAGATACACCATACAAACAGCGATCGTAAGATAGCTGGAGTGGCTATGTTAATTTCAGACAAAATTGATATTAAAACAAAAATGTTACTAGAGATAAAGAGGCACATTTTATAAAGAAAAAAGATCAATCTATTAGGAGGATATAGCAATTATAAACACATGTACACTTTAACAGCAGAGCCCTAAAAATACTTAAAGCACAAACTGAAAGAATTGAAGGGAGAAATAGACAATTTAACATTAATAGTTGCAGACTTCAATCTTTTCCTTAAATAATGCATAGAACAATTAGGCAGATGTACAATGAGGGTGTAGAAGATTTGAACAAAATTATAAGCTAACTAGACCTAACAGTCATCTATAATTTACCCCATTTAATAATACACATTTTTTTTAAGCACACATGGAAAATTCTCCAGAATAGACCATATGCTAGGCCATAAAACAAGCCTCAATACATTTCAAAGCATTGAACTCATACAAAGTATATTCTCTGGTCACATGGAATGTCATTAGACTCAATAACAAAAGGAAATCTGGAACATTTAAAAAAACATGGAAATTAGATAGCACACTCCTAAATAACCAGAGGATCAAAGAAGAAATTAAAGAGGGAAATTACAAAATAGTTTGGTGCAAAGGAAAATAAAAACCCATCATACTTTAATTTATGCAGCCAAAGTAGTGCTTAGAGGGAAATGTGTAACTAAAGACAAAAGGTCCTAAGTCCAAAAGCTCTCTAAAAAGAACCATGTTATAATCCCTGGAACTAGTGAATGTTACCTTATTAGGATAAAGAGTCCTTGCAAATGTGAATTAGCTAAGGATTTTGATATGAGGGGATTATCCTGGATTTTCTAGCTGTGCCTTAAGTATTATCTTCAGTGAACTTCTAAGAGAGAGGCAGAGGAAGGTTACACACACATGATGATGGAGGCTGATTTTGGAGTAATATGGACGCAAGTCAGGGAACTCTGGCAGCTACAAAATGCTGGAAGAAGCAAGGACAGAATCTCCTCTGGAGCCTCTGAAGGAATGTAGCCCTGCTAACACCCTGATTTTGGTTCAAGTAATGATTGATTATGGACTTCTGACCTGCAGAATTGTTAGTTTCTGTTGGTTTAAGACACCAGGTTTGTGGTAATTGTTACAAATTGCAGGAGGCTAATACTATGTGTGTTAACCTTCAGTCTTAAGAAATTGCATAAAGAAGAGCAAGCTCCATCTAAAGCAAGCAGACAGGAAGAAAAGTAAAGATTGACACTGAAATAAATAAAACAGAGAATAGAATAATAGTAGAGAGAATCAGCAAAAGCCAAAGTTGGTTCTTTGAAAAGATTGATACAATCGATAACACTATGGGTAGACTGACAAAGAAGAAAAACAAGACTCAAATTATTAAAAGCAAGAATGAGGAGACATTACTACTCACCTGAGAAATAAAATAGGATGACAAGGAAATGCTGCACCAAAAATTAGACAAATGAATTGGACCAATTCCTAGACTGAAATAAACTGCCAAAACTAACTACAAAAGAAATAGAAAATGTAAGTAGACCTATAGTAGGTAAAGAGATTGATTAGTAAAATAAAAACTTCCTCCAAAGAAAAGCTCAGGGACAAAGAGCTTCACTGGTGACTTCTGCCAAACACTTAACGAAGAATCAATACCAGTTCTTCATAAATTCTCCCAAAGTAAAGGAAAAAAAGGGAACACTTCACAACTCATTTTATGAAGCCAATGAACCTAATATCAAAGCCAGGCAAAAACATCATAATTAAAGGAAACCCCAGATTAATATTTCTAATGAATATAGATAAGAATCCTCAACAAAGCAGCATCAAACTGAATTCAGCAACATATAAACAGGACCATACACCATACCAAGAGGGATTCATTCCAAGAATACAAGGTTGGTTTAACATCTAAAAATTAATTTAAAAAAATTTAAAAATATAAAAATTAATATAATATTAATAAAATAAAGGATAAAAACCAAATGATTATCTCAACTGAAGCAGAAAAAGCATTTGGCAAAATCCAACTATTTTCAGATGACATAATCATGTAAATAGAAAATCCTAGGGAATCTTCTAAAGAACTATTTTAAAAAAATAACTGAGTTCAACAAGACTGAAAGATACAGGATCAATATACAAAAATTAATTATATTTCTATATACTAACAATGACTATTATAAAAACAAAGGAAAAATTTATGTATGATAGCATCAAAAAGAAAATACTTAAGAACAAATTTAAGAAAACAGTGCATCTAAAAATTGTGAAACATTGTTTAAAAAAAGCGAAAAAAGACATAAAATTAATGGTAAGACAACTCACGTTCATGGACAGCAGGACTTAATATTGTTAAGATGTTCACAGGTCACTGATCCTTATTAAATTCCCAGATGGCTTTTATGAAGAAATTGACCAACTTCTCTTAAAATCATAGGGAAATTTAAGGAATTCAGAATAGCTAGACAATCTTAAAAAACAAAGAACAAATGAAAAGCTTACACTTTTTGATATCAAAATTTACTACGAAGTTGCAGTAATGCAGGCAGTGTGGTACAGGCATACAGATAGATGCAGAAATTAATGAAATGGAACTGAGACAGTCCAGAACGGCATCTTTACATTTATGTCAATTCTATTTCGATAAAGGTGCTAAGACAATTCAAAGGAGGAAAAGTATAATCTTTTAAACCCATGGTGCTAAAAGAATTGGACATCAGCACACCAAAGAATGAAGTTGTATCCCTGTCTCATTATGCAAAAAACGAACTCAAAATGGATCATAAACAAAGATGTTTAAGAGTTAAAATAAAACCATAAATCTCTTAGAAGCAAACAAACATAAATCTTTGTGTTTTTAGGTTAGGCAAAGTCTTCTTAAACATAATACCAAAAACATAGTGACCAAAAAGAAAAGAAACCCAGATAAATTGGACTTGATCAAAATTTAAAAGATTTGTGCATCAAAGGGCATTATCAAGAGAGTGAAATAACTTGCAGAATTGGGGAAAATATTTAGGAATCCTATATGTGGTAAGGGACTAATATCCAGAATATATAAAAACTTGTAACTCAGTAATAAAATTGGTAAATAACCCAATTAAAAGTGGTCAAATTATTTGAATAGACAGATTATTTCTCCAAAGACATACAAATGTTCAATAAACACATGAAAAAGGGGTGGATATCATTGGCCATTTGGGAAATGTAGTAAAAGCTGGAGTGAGATATGGCTTCACATGTATGAGGAGAATGAGTGTAGGTGAGATGGGGGAAATTGGAATTCTCACACACTGCTTGTGGGCTGCCATAACAAAATACACTCAAGTGGGCAGCTATAGGAATTTCTCAGAGTTGGGGAGGCTGGGAAGTCAAAGATCGTGCTGAGGTTCTGGTAAGGGCCCTTTCCTGGTTGCAGATTGCTGACTGCTTGCTGTGTCCTCACATGGTGGAAGGGGCTAATTAGCTCTGTGTGGTCTCTTTTATAAAAAAGGGCTCCAATCCCATTCATGAGACTTGAGCCTGTGTGACCTTTTCACCTCCCTGAGGCTCTATTAGCTTGGTGATTAGATTTCAACACTCAAATTTTGAAGCAAAACCAACATTTAGATCACAGCAGAATGTACAATGTTGCAATTACTTTGGAAAACAGTCTGGAAGTTCCTCAAAGTTTGAAACATAAAATTTCCATGTGGCCCAGTAATTTCACTTCTAGGTAGATACCCAAGATAATCGAAAATACACGTCTACACAAAAACTCGTACATAAATGTTTATAGCAATAGTATTGCTATAAATAGGCCAAATGTGAAAAAAGTCCAATGTCTATCAACTGATGAATGGATAACAAAATATGATATATCTATGGAATGATATACATGTAGTCCCACCAAGATTTGGGGATATTTGTGGACCAAAGGGAACAGA
Source organism: Galagoides demidoff (assembly GCA_963574575.1). NCBI lineage: Eukaryota > Metazoa > Chordata > Mammalia > Primates > Galagidae > Galagoides > Galagoides demidoff. The sequence goes on from CAUYQV010002959.1 coordinate 56,465, forward strand.
ATCCCTTACAAACCTTACAATCTTTTTTATCTTATTTTTTTTTAAGCAAGAAAAAAGTAATAATTTATTTAATAAAAGGCAGAAATGGAAACTGATCATCCTAGCACAAAAAAGTATAGAACTAGCCAACAAAACTACCAAGAAAGGGCCATACTATCTAGTTTGAGGTCACACAGCTAGCTAGTAAGTGTGAAATCAGGTCTTCCAGTCCCCCAAACCTGGAGACGCTGAGCCTTCACACTGTAATGGCCCTTCTTTTTTTTTTTTTATTGAATGGTAACTATGTACAATAATGCACTTCTGGGGTACAATGTGGGGTTTTCACATGCAATCCGAAATACTTCCATCAAACTGATCAACACAGCCTTCATGTCATTTTCTCAGTTATTCTTTTAAAATGTTCTCATTCTACTCTTAGAGAGTTTCACTTG
>CAUYQV010002960.1:0-12236 GCA_963574575.1 Galagoides demidoff
GGGGAGGGGGGAGGATGGGTGGTAGTGGGGTGATTGGTGGGACCACACCTATGGTCCATCTTACAAGGGTACATGTGAATCTTTCTAAATGCAGAATATAAATGTCTTAACACAATAACTAAGAAAATGCCATGAAAGCTATGTTAACCAGTTTGGTGAAAATATTTTAAATTGTATATAAAACCAGCACACTGTCCTCCATGACTGCATTAATATACACAGCTATGATTTAAAAATAAAATAAAATAAAATAAATACAAAGATCCTGCAATGTGTAGAAATATGAATGAATTTTGAGGACATCAGGCTAAGTAAATTAGCCTGGCAGAAAAAGACTCAGGGCTGTAGTATAACATTGTACTTACATAAAATCAATGTACTATGCACTTAAAAAAATGTAAGGGGTTAGACCTCATGTTAAGTATTCTCACCACCAAAAAAAAAAAAAAAAAGCAGATGTGTAATGCAGAACGTTCTCGTCACCCTGACACAGTAACAGCAGAAGCATTGCTGAGATGAACCTTCCATCAGCCTGGGTGTCTAAGCAGCTGCAAAGAGCTACAGATCATGGTGAATACCCACTAGCAAGGGTGAATCTCAAAGGAGTTTTGCTGAATTAAGAAAAAAAAAAGACTGACAAACAATGAACAACATTTAGTTCCAATTACATAAAACTGTAGAAGATGTAAGCCGATATCCAGTAGCCAAGAGTTGATCAATAGTTTCCTGAGATAAAACAAGGTAGGGGAAGAGGGGTGGGAAGGGCAGGAGGGAGAGGTTTGGAGGGACAAGGAAGTGTTGTGGATGATGAGTGTGCTCTTTATCTTGTCGGTGGTGATTGTTTCAAGAGCGTGCACATATGTCAAAACTTACTAAATGGCACACTCCAAATATATGCAGGTGTTTTTTCATTAATTATGCCTCCTTAAAGCTGTTAAAGAAAAACTAGTTGCTATGTGATTAATATGAAATTGTATAAAATAGAATTTTGTCATAAACTTAACTTTTTCATTAAATGCCACATAAAATGGGCCTTTAAAGTTTTAATTGGCATGCCTAACACCTACTTGGAAATAAAAGATTAGGTGCCAATTAGGTAATAGGGAAGACAGATTATAAGCAAGGCATTACTATGCTCTTATTTCAAAGGAGGACATATTTTATTATCTTGTCTTTATTATACGTTTCTTCTTCCAAGAAAATGAATTATTGCCAAACTGTCGGAGATCTTTATACATTCTACGTATAAATGATGCATGTAAAATGTCTCAGGCCATTGACTGCCCTATTTTAAAAAGCAGAAATTTTCATTTTGATAAAATCTAATTCACCTTTTGTTTTTCCTTTCGTGAACTAAGCTTCTTTTCATCTTAAGAAATGTTTGCCTACCCCACATACCACAAGTTTTAAGGAAAGGATTTCCAACTTAAACAAAGAGTCATTTATTGTATTAAAAGAAACTGTGCAGTATGTGCCCTCCTCAGCTTCTTAATCGTGTCATTGCTGTCTCTGAGCAGGTCCAAAGCTTATCTTGACTTCCTCTCAGAAAAAGAACATGACAGACAGTGGTGATTTAAGTGTCAGGAGAAAAGTGGAAACACCAAGAAAGAAGGAAGCATTGTTGAGAAGAGTGGAATGAGCCAAACTCTTAGGAGACAGTCTGACCTGAGAATCTCAGAGTGGAACCTGAGCAGACAGGGTCTCTCCAAGCAGAGCTGGCCAGGGACCTGTTTTCTCATAGATGCTAATTGCCCTGCTGACCTAAATAGACCTGATGTGCTTCGTTTGCAGTCACTCCTGAGCGGGGAACTTAGTTTTCAGCTGATCTCAGCCCAAAGAGTAATTGCAAAGAGCCACATATGAACAGATATATGCCTACCTGGAAGTAATGAGGGGCAGGAGATTTGAATGGACAAAGAGCACCTTACCTGCTGCCCTCCTTCTCTTTCTGGGATCCCATTCTAGAGCCAAATTTGCTCACGAAGAAGTTCCCTTGATCTCAGGAGGTGTGTGTGGCTACCGAGGACTTCCTAAATAAGTGTCACTGTGCCCAAATGACCCGACTGCAGGCTGGTTGCCATTCCTAAGGGGCATGTGAAAAGTCCCTAGTCAGCTTTCTTACTCAGATGGACACCCTGACCAATGTGAATACTTGGTGTAGACACACTGCCTGGGTTTATGGTGCAAGTACAGAAGATGTTCATTAAAACTGAACTTGAATTTCTGCCGGGTCTGTAATCACAGGGTTTACTACATTTTTAACTTGTCCAGATAAAGACAATCTCTCACAGTGGTGAGTGATTTCCTTAAATAGCTTATGGACAAAGAAGTTGAGGTACCTAGGAGTTACTAAATTTCACAAGCCATTAATGAGGGGATAGAATTCAGACTCTGATGACCTTAAGCACTGCAATATTTGCCTATATTCAGGGACTCAAGTTTTGTTCAAGGTACTGTCCCCAGGGCTGTACACTAGATGGACAGGCCAGGGCAACCACTGCATGTTTAAAACAAGACTAGGAAGGGTGAATTGGCTGTCATAGTCCTTAGATTTACATCCTCAGGCATTCCTTGATATAAGTCCTGGGAAAAGAAAAGCTTCCCATCCTTTCTGAGCCTCGGTTTTCTTGACTATAAAGTGGGAATAAGAACAGTATCATCTCACAGGGTTTTGTGAGACCAAGGGAGTGACTCACACCAGATTGCTTGCTGAGTGGGAAGAATTCAATAGAAATTGAATGTTGGAGGAGGGGTCAAAGCACATCCCTCTCCCTGCAGTGATGACCCACCATGCGCCCATCTACACAGCTGAGTCGGCCACTGCTTTGTTTCCTTTCAGTGAATTGCTGCGAGTCCCTGACATCTCAGCCCAGTCTATCTGTGCTCCATGAAAACTGGCACACCAAGGTGAAACTCACCTTAATACTCCGATGAGAGTTTTGGTGTGAAAAGAAAACGTGTAGAAACATTCACTTGCCTATTCTCTCTACAGTTCCATCTCTCCTCAACCCCTTCTCTTGTGTGTTCCATCACACAATCAAAGCTTTTTGTATTCCCTCAGCTTTTCTAAAGTGGAAAATAATGTTTTCTAGACTATGTATTTGTTTTAACTTTTTGGAAATGCTTGCTTCGTTAAATAGTTATACTAATTAACTGGAAGGGCCTGAAAAGAAGAGGGAAGGCAGTGCGATGGTAGGAGATTCCTGTAGACTTAGTGGCTGTAGAATTGCAGCCACTGAGTCTCCTTCAGTAGGTGCATTGACCTTTATGATTTTGGAATCTGGGGAAGAAAATCTGAGCATGTTCAGATTATCCACGCAGAACTTGCCTGTCAATAGCATGTTCTTACTACCCGCTGCCACTCCACATTGCCTACACCCTTGGTCTCACTACCTGGGGCCCGGTGAGTAAGTCTGACTAGTTCTGGGGTTCAGTATTAGCAAATCTTCTTTCCTAATGCACATGAAACTGTAATCTCCCCATGGTCTTTACCTGTATTAAATCTGTTCAATTTTATGTATCAACTTATTCCTTATTGAAATTGCCTCAGAACAAGAATAAATGGGTGTATGTTAGCCAGAATGTGAATGTCTCCATATTCTAGATACGGAATCCAGCCCCACCTTTATCTAGATAGCTTAAGGTATTATTCACAGAGGAAAAATTTGAATCACTCTTCATTATTGTTAACAATTTATTGCCACACTGTTTTATACTGTGGCACCAAGGAAGGAACTTATTTATTTTTTTCTAGTATGGCAGTCAATGTGCAAGAGACAGGTGAGTTTTACATGTTTTGTGAGCCCCAGGTTCAAAAGTAGTGTGAGTGAAATACAACTCACACGACAGTTAATGTGAGTTAATAATGGTGATCAATGAGAACTCCAGAAAAAGACCCGATGAACAAACTAGAGAACACAATGCTAAGAGGTGAGAATTTACCATATCTTGCTTACTCATAAAAGACTGGACAATTATGACTGTAGATGGAGAGAGATAATTGTGTGTGTGTGTGTATGAACACATATCTTCACAATGGCAGAATCTATCTATCTATCTTCTGTTTCTTTCTCTAATAGTGACTAAAATCCAAAGGCAGTACTAACCACAAGGCCAATAATCATTATTCATTCACTAAATTTTGGCGCCAGTCAAAAGTAGCATCCCATTGAGAAACACTTTGCTGTCCATAGAGATCTATTTTTAAGCATTTCTATTTGTATGTAATAGATGCACATATTTGGGGGTCCATGTGATAACTTAATAGATTGCTTTAATTATTAAGATCAAATCAGTGCAATTGGGACATCCATCACCTTAAATATACACCTTTTCTTTATGCTGGAAATATTCAAATTCTTCCCTTTAGCCACTTTAAAATATACAACGGATTATTTTAAACTATTTTCACCCTCATCTATCAAACGTGAGGTCTTACTTCTTCCATCAGATTATATTTTTGTACCCATTCAGTTTTCTCTCTCTTCATTCACTAAAGAGATTATAAAGTGGAAAGAATGTCTTATTTAAAAATAGCAATTTCTTTCTATACTTTTCTCAGTTCTTCCCTCTGCCTGGTCTCATTTTCAGAAAAGTGACACAAACGTATCTACTCGTGTATCTATACATGTTCCTTTCTTGTGCTGCCACTGGAGCACACTGGAGCCAGCAGAAGTTATCTCAGGGCACTGAGGCCTTTCCTCTCTCTGGGGAAGGCACATGGTGCATTCAGGTGCCAAAATGCTTTGGATGCCTTTGTGCTGCAAAGACAGCTCTTGTGACAGTGATTGATGGTACTTTTAGACCCCCCCCCAAAGCAAGACAATCCCACACAAAGGGGCAAGGGCTAAAAACAAGTGAGGAAGGCAGTTAGGAGGCAAAATGAAAACTAAATATCTTTTTTGCTAAGTGATTCTTGATCTATGTGCATTTGACTGAATAAAAAAAATGGAACATAAAAGCTTTCACCTTCCACTGTAATAGACTTGCATCCCAACATTCCATTCTGAAGGTTTTATAACTTTTAGTTCTATTCAAATGCAACATAGATCTCTAATTCATGCTGGGCAAAAGGTGAAGTACAAAAGAGCTCAAGATTCCTCTGCCTGAAGTATGGCTTTGTGGGGGTTGAGCACTTAGTTTTGAAAAGCTCACCTTCCCTTAGTACATCATCATCATCATCTCAATAATATTTTTAAAAATTAAAATATTACATTTATAATGTAGTTTAACATATTTGAAGGTGTTTAATTAACTTAGTTTACATTGTAAAATGTCTTAGCTTTATAAATGTAATACTAAGATTTTTAAGTTGACTTAAAAACTGGGGGAAAAAATGGGCTTTGGATGTTTCATTGTCATAAATAGATATGTGACTTTTATAACAACTAGCTAGATATAGTGTTTACAATATCAAAGATAGATTTGAGGACATGAAAATTCACCTTAACCCATTGGACTGAGAAATCATGTAAATGTACTGGACACAAACCATTCTTAGGATGTGTGTGCAGGAATGGGAGAAGCAAAATAGAGTTGAAATACAGTTGAAACTCACAGTGGAAATGAATGAGGGAGCTAACAGCATTCATGAGAGCTCCCTTAAGCATTGTGCTGAACTAAGAAACACATGCTACATGGTACAACATCAGGATCTGAATTTGAGATGCTTATGTACACTAACCATTGGCGTATATTTTTCAAAGTCGTCACCCAAAGACATGGATCTATAACAGTGAAACTGAGGAGGCAGGTAAGAGACTTCAGAGGAGGCAGATTAGGATAAAGGTAGGAAAAGTGTATGAGACAGACACATGATCATGATATGCCATTACTGGAGATTAGGCAGAATTTTGTGTTACCTGAATTCCAAGAAGGAAAACTCAAGAACATGAAACTCCCATTAGCACACAATTCACTTGTGATTGGATTTACAGAAAGACCCTAGATTGACTTTCCACGTGCACGTGTGAAAATATTGGCCTTCCAAATTGTCAGAATCGTCCAGCTCAGAAAAGGACTATTACATTTTGGGGCAACTATCGTTCTCAATGTAACTTTTTTCTTGTGTTTTTGCTATTATTAGTGTCTGATCATTATGAGAAATGTAAGGGGAGTTCGCTCTTCCAGATGTGTGACTGAAGATTAAATTCTATTTACAAATTGCTGTTACTGTTTCTCATTTTGGAGGACTAACTTTGGAAGAAAGGATTGGCTCCATGCACATTAACTTAAGCTATTAATTCTGTAGGCCTCATTTCCCCTGTTTGTCAAAGCATTAATCAGTGTTAAGGTTTGATAAGGCTGAATTCCTGCAAGAAGCTCTTTTATTTCAATGTTCTGACACTTCTTACTTTTCTCCAGGGTAAGCTGCCACTCAGCAAATAGAGGTCAGACTTGCCTGGCCTTTGGTTTGGGAAAATGTTGATAGTCTGTCTGAGGGAAAATATCTGCCCATGAAATAGGCCAGCCCTGAAAGCATATGCTTAGCTGTACCGTAACTCCTGACTGAAAATGCAGAACTGAAAAGCTCAAGACCTGCAGCCTAGGTAATGACAAGGATCACTCTTAAAATATATTCTCAAGCCCCTTTAATTTTCTTTCTAGGACCATGGCTAGACTACATCTCTATTCAATCTCATTGTTAAGTTGGGGTGATGTGACTGATTTCCAGCCTGTGAACATGATCTGAGAGGATAACAGACTCCCATGAAGGAAACATCATGATCTCTCTTCTCAACATGGAATGACCTTGATCTTGAGCAGGTGAAAACATATCTAATGAAAATAAGATGGAGTCAGTCAGGGGATAGAGCAAGATGTCAGACCAGAAGGATTGTTCAGTTGAACTCTCCTAGAATGACTGGGGAAAAAGAGAGAACACAGCCATATCTGGCCCAGGAACCTGACCCAGAGTTATAGCACAGGGAGCACAGTAAGGAGGTAGTGAGCTGGATAAAGTGTGTGATCCAGAGCAGTGGAAATCCGATGAATTAGGGAAGTGATTGTGACCCACTGGGATAGGCTGGGCCCCACAGAGATCCTGGATAGGAGGAAGCTTTTTCAGGGTTTTCAGTTTTTGGGGGGGGGGAACTGCACATTGAGTGGAAAACTTGTAAGAGTGGGCAGACTTGAACAGTATATAGCAACCATATTTGAACAGTATATAGCAACCAGTCAGAGTAAATTTGCCATACGTTTGGTGAATGGTGAGGCAGTCATACTGAAAAGGTCTGGGCAGCTACGGGACTGCCATAGTGGGAAATTGTGATAAGCTCTTAGCAGGGGCCTAAAGCATGGCTATCTGAATTCTGATCCTGTGGGGATCTGAACTCCACTCTTGGGACAGGTTGAAGAAATCATGCACCCTACAGGAACTGGAGTCAGGGGGCACTGTGAGACCTGCCCCTGAAGGATTCTTGGGAGCTTTAAGATTCTAACCTAGCAGGAGCTGAATGGTGAGGAAATGATCAGGTGATCACTGAGGACAACTAAGTTAGGAATAACAAATAGAGATTGCTGGCTGAGTTCTCGATCTCCTAAAAAAAAAAAAAAAAAAAGCACAGTGCCATCTGGTGTCCCAGTGACATATTGTCAACAAGAGCAAGGACTTAAGTTTGAAACAAAGGAGGCAGTGAGAAGGGAAAAGGAGAACAAGGAGGTGAACAAGAAGAAAGAACACATGAGGAGGAACCAACAGAAAAATTTGGTCAACATGAAAAACCAAAACAGAGCAACCACCCCAAGGAATGATGAGGTACCTACTTCAGAAGACTCCACTATAAATAATTAATGGACTTGACAGAAAGGGAATTTAAAATATGGATGATAAAGACAACAAAAGGAATGGATGAGAAAGAGTAAAGACAAAACCAAAAGTCAGATGAAAGATATGTAGAATATAGAAAGGATATGGTGGAGATTAAAGAAATGAAGGAGACAATCAGAGAATGTAAAGATGCAGTAGAAACTAACAGAAATACGTTTGACCATGGAGAATAAAGAACCTCAGAGTTAGAAGATAAAGTTTTTGAGTTAACCCAGGTAGTCAAAGAGGCAGAAAAGTAGAGAGAGAAAGCAGAACAGGCGCTTAGATAACTAGGAGAAAGCATAGAGCATTCCAACATGCAAATAAGGATTCCTTCAGGAAAGAAGATTGTCCCAAAGGAATAGAAGCCCTACTGGAGACTATCATAAATGAAAAGTTCCTGAGTTTGACTAAAAACTGTGACACACTCCTTTCAGATAGATATCAAACCCAAGTCATTTAAACTCAAATAGAACTTCTCCAAAACACATTGTAATGAACATGGCCAAAGTCAAGATATAAGAAAAAATTCTGCAAGCAGCCAGGAGTAAGTACCAACTGATCTACAGAGTCAGAATGATTTGGATGACAGTGGACTTTTCAACTGAAACTTTCCAAGCCAAAAAAGAATGGTCATCCACCTTCAACATTCTTTAAAAAATAATTTTCAGTTCAACATTCTTAACCAAACCATTTTTAGCCCAGAAATATGTATCCTGCTAAACTAAGCTTCAAAATTGATGGAGAAATCAAATCTTTTCTGTAAGCAATGAGAAAATTCACTACAAATCCAGCTTTACAGGAAATACATAGACCTTTTCTCTACACTGACCACCACAATGGACCACCAGCAAAGTACACACCCAGAAGCTAAAGGTCAAACATACCTTCCACAGTGATACAAAAGATAAAAATACACAATGGACTTTCACAAAGAAAAGGCAAATATAACCCTGCCACACTTATCAATTCTCTCAACAAAAATGTTAATGGACTGAATTCACCACTGAAGAGGCACAAGCTGGCTGATTGAATAAAAAAAGCACAAGTCATCGGGCAGTGCCTGTGGCTCAAGGGAGTAGGGCACTGGCTCCATATGCTAAAGGTGATGGGTTCAAACCCAGCCCTGGCCAAAAACTGCAAATAATAATAATAATAATAATAATAATAATAAGAAGAAGAAGAAGAAGAAGTACAAGTCATCCATATGCTGTCTTCTGAAAACACACCTAGCCTAGAAGGACAAACCAAAACTTGGGGTTAAGGGATAGAAAACAGTATTTCAAGAAAATGAAAATCAGAATAAAAAAGGGGTTGCAATCTTATTTTCAGATTTAAAGCAACTAAAGTTAAGAAAGACAAAAATGGACACTTTACACTGATCAAAGAAATAATACAAGAAGACATTTAAACTTTAAATATTTATGCACCCAACATAAATGCTCCTAGATTTATGAAACAGACCTTGATGAGTCTGAAAAATAAGATATCTCATAACACCATAATAGCCAGGCATTTTAACACACCTCTGACACAATTGGACAGATCCTCTAAACAGAAACTAAACAATGATATGACACAAAGGACTTAAATGTAACCGTAGAACAAATGGGATTAATAGACATATACAGAACACACCATCCCAAAACTAAGGAATATACATTTTTCTCATCACCCCATGGTACATACTCCAAAATAGACCACATCCTAGGATACAAATCAAACCACAGCAAAATTAAAAGAATAATAATTAAACCTTGTATTTTCCCAGACCACAAGGCAATAAAGGTAGAATTCAACTCCAACACAAACGTTCATCTCCACATAAAAACTTGGAAATTAAACAACATTATGCTGAATGTTAGGTGGGTTTAAGAAGACATAAAAGAGGAAATTATTAAATTCCTTATAAATTCCTTAAATATAACAACAATAAAGATGCAGGTTATTAAAACCTGTAGGACATAGCAAAAGCAGTCTTAGGAGGGAAATTTATCATATTAGATGCCAACATTTGAAAAACAGAAAGAGATCACATCAACAAACTTATGAACATATTATAGAACTGGAAAAAGAAAAACAATCTAATCTCAAACCCAGCAGAAGAAAAGAAATAACTAAAACTGAATCAGAGACTGATGAAATTGAAAACAAAAGACTCATTCAGAAAGTGAACGAAACAAAAAGTTTTTTTTGAAAAAATAAATAAAATTGATAGGCCTTTGGCCAGATTAACTAGAAAAAGAAAAGTAAAATCTCAAATAACTTCAATCAGAAATGATAAATGAGCCGTAACAACAGATGCCACAGAGATACAAGAGATTGTATCTGAATACTACAAGAAACTCTATGTCCAGAAATTTGACAATGCAAAAGACATAGATTAATACTTGGAATCACACTCTCTCCCTAGACTTAATCAAGAAGAAACAGATCTCTTGAACAGACCAATTTCAAGAACTAAGATACAAGAAACAATAATAAATCTCCCAACCAAAAAATACCCTGGTCTAAATGGCTTAACACTAGAAATCTACCAAACCTTCAAAGAAGAGCTTATACCCATACTGTAGAAATTATTCCCAAAAAATTGAGAAGGAAGGAATCTTCCCCAACATGTTCTATGAAGCAACCATCACCCTGATGCCCAAACTGGGGAAAAAACCAAATAAAAAGGAGAACTTCAGACCAATTTCACTAAAAAATATAGACGCAAAAATTCTCAACAAAATCCTACCCAATATATTACAGCTACACAATAAAAAAAAAAAACTCATCATGATCAAGTAGGTTTCATCTCAGGAATGCAAGGCTGGTTTAAGATATGTAAGTCCATAAATGTAATTCACCATATCAGCAGAAGCAAAAACAAAGACCATATGATCCTCTCAATAGATGCAGCAAAAGCATTTGATAAAATTCAGCATCCTTTTCTAATTAGAACACTTAAGAATATAGGTATAGGTGGCACAGTTCTTAATCTGATTGAAGCCATCTATGACAAACCCACAGCTAGTATTATATTGAATGGAGTAAAACTGAGAGTTTCTCCACTTAGAAATGAAAACAGACAAGGTTGTCCTTTATCACCACTACTATTCAACATAGTGCTGGAAGTTCTAGCCAATGCAGTCAGGCAAGAGAAGGACATAAATGGCATCTAAATGAGGGCAAAGGAGATCAAACTCTTGCTCTTTGTTGACTAAATGATCTTATACTTAGAGAACCCCAAAGACTCAACCACAAGACTCCTGGAAGTAATCAAAAAATACAGCAATGTTTCAGGATATAAAATCAATGTCCACAAATCAGTGGCCTTTGTGTATGCCAATAACAGCCAAGATGAAAAGCTAATCAAGGACACAATTCCCTTCACAGTAGCTTAAAAAAAATGAAATACCGAGGAATATACCTAGCAAAAGAGGTGAAGGACCTTTACAAAGAAAATTATGAAACCTTAAGAAAAGAATTAGCAGAAAATATTAACAAATGGAAGAACATACCATGCTCATGGCTGGGAATAATCAACATTGTGAAAATGTCTACACTACCCAAAGCAATCTACAAACTCAGTGCAACCCCCATTAAAATACCATCATCATATTTTCAAGATTTGGAAAAAAGAATTCGTCATTTTGTACAGAATCAGAAGAAACTCCTATTGCCTTGCTATAGCCAAGGCAGTTCTCAGTAATAAAAATAAAGATTGGGGTATCATCATACCAGACTTTCAGCTATACTATAAGGTCATAATGATCAAAACAGCATAGTACTGGCACAAAAAAATAGAGACACTGACATTTGGAACTGAATAGAAAACCATGAGATGAAACTGACATCTTATAGCCACATGATCTTTGATAAGCCAAAGGGGAAAAAGAATCCCTATTCAATAAATGGTTCTGGGAGAACTGGATAACCACATGTAAAGGACTAAAACTGGACCCACACCTCTCACTACTTACAAAAAATGATTCAATATGGATAAAAGATTTAAATCTAAGACATGAAAAAATAAAAATCCTCAAAGGATGTGTAGAGAAAACATTTGAAGATATTGGCCTGGGGAAAGATTTTACGAAGAAGACTTCTTTGGAAGTTGCAACAACAGCAGAAATAAACAAATGGGACTTAATTAAACTGAAAGCTTCTGTACAGCTAAAGAGACAACAACCAAAGTAAACAGACAACCTTGAGAATGGGAAAAACTATTTGCATATTATGAATCGGACAAAAGCTTGATAACTAAGATGTATAGAGAACTCAAATTAATCAACAACAACAACAAGACCCCAAAATCCCATAGATCACTGGGCAAGAGACATGAATAGAACCTTCTCTAAAGGAGACAGACTAACAAACATACGAAAAAATGCTCATCAACCCTAATCATCAGAGAAATGTAAATCAAAACTACCCTGAGAAATCA
>CAUYQV010002962.1:0-14596 GCA_963574575.1 Galagoides demidoff
CAGGATGAGAGGAGATCATGCCAGATACTAAATACAGTGGGTTCTACGTGGCTCCTGTCCAGTAATCATCAGGCCCACACCCCTCTTCCTCTTTGGAGCTACTTCTTCCTCCCAGCTGTGTTGCTGCCCGCATTGCATCCACCTGCGGTGGCTCCTCAGTTCCTTTGCTGGCCCCCCCACCTGGTCTTCTCATTCTCTAATCCATTGGCCAAACCACATCTCATTGTCTTTCTGAAACTAAATTTAATCATGCCGCTACTTCACCTAAACTCTGTAATGTCTGATAGAATTTTGCTGCTGGTGGGACTGCAAACTAATACAACCGTTTTGGAAAGAGGTATGAAGAACCCTCAAAGAACTCAAGCTAGACCTTGCATTTGATCCTGCAACCCCATTACTGGGTGTCTACTGAGAAGGAAAAAAATCCTTTTACCATAAGGACTCTTGCACTAGACTGTTTATTACAGCTCAATTTACAATCACCAAAATGTGGAAACAGACCAAATGCCCACCAACTCAGGAATAGATTAATAAGCTGTGGTATATGTATACCATGGAATACTATTCAGCCAATAAAAAAGATGATGACCTTACATCTTTTCTATTAACCTGGATGGAAGAGGAACACATTGTTCTTAGTAAAGTATCACATGGGTGGAGAAGCAAGAATCCTATGTACTCAATTTTAATATGAGGACAATTAGTGACCTAGTACACGGTGGGGCAGTGAGGGAAGGGGAGAGAAAAGAGAAGGAAGGAGGGTTGGAGATGAGGGAAAGGGATAGCAGAGAGAGGGTACGAGGGAGGGGGTGGGGAAAAGGAAGAGCAGAGAAAAGGAAGGGGGTGTGGGAAGGGAAGAGCAGAGAGAGGGAAGAAGGGAGGGGGATGGGGGATCATGGTATCTAACACACTTTTTGGGGGCTGGACACAATTATAAGAGGGACTTTACCTAACAAATGCAATCAGTATAACCTGGTTCTTTGTACTTTCAATGAATCCCCATCAATAAAAAAAAAAAAAAACTCAACACATGGTATAAATCTGGAATTATTCTGACAGCAAAACAGAGAATATGATATAGGAAAACTCCAGTCAAATATTCCTTATAAAAACAGATGTGAAAAATTTTAACAAACTTTTAGTAAATATTATCCAACAATATACAAAAAGGATAATAAATCTAGATTAGTTAGGATTCACCCACAAATGCAAGGTTGGGTCAAGTTTGAGACTCCAGCAATGCAATTCACCGTATTAAAAGACTAAAGAAGAAAAAAATCTGACCATGTCAATAAATGTAGAAAAAGCATTTAAAAAAAAAATCTAACACCCATTCCTGATTTTAAAAAATAAAACCTCTCTAAAAGTAGTAATAGTAATAAAATGGAACATATAAAAATACTCATACTGAGCTTTATAAAGCACTGGTTCTCAACCTGTGGTTTGTAACCCCTTTGTACTGTATTAAATGTTTGCAGCATTAGAAATGTTGAGAACAACTTCTTTATAGGGAAATTATGTTTTCCCTAATATCAGAAACATGGCAAGAATGCCTGCTCGCACTAATTCTATTCAACAATGAATTAGAGGTTTAAGCTAGCGTGACTGAAACAAAAAAGATAAATAATATCCATAAGGGAAAAGAAGTTAAACTCCTTATTCACATTAACAAATAGAAAATCCTTTGAAATATACAATAAAACCAGCTAGAAGTAATAGGTTTAGCTAGATTGTGGGATACAAGCTCAATAGATGAAATATCAATTGTATTTTCATCCAATTTAAAACTGAAATTAAGAAATCAATTCTATTTAAAATAGCATTAAACATAGGAACTTTTTAATAGACAAATCTGACAAAAGATGTTTAAGACCTATACACTGAAAACAAGAAACTGCTGAGAGAAATTAAAGAAGACTTAAATAAATGCATTCAAAATACATGAAAAATTCTCAAAAATCAATAAGAAAAAAACAATCCACGAAAATCAAGCTGGGGGGAGGGGAAGGAGGGAATGAGTAAGTTCATACCTATTGGGTACAGTGTACACTAGGTAAAGGACACACTTATAATTTTGATTTAATCTGTACAAAAAACAGTATGTAAACAAAACATGTGTACCCTATAATATTCTGACATTTAGAAAAAGAAATTAAAAAAGAAAAACTATCCAATAAAGTATGATTTAAACAGCTATTTTACCAAGAAGATAGGTGGCAAATAAGTACATGAGAAGATGCTTTCAACATCATTAGTCATTATCATGATATAATTTAAAACCACAATCGGGTACTTGCACACTTAGCAGATATTCAAAATTTTAAAACCAATGACTACCTTAAGTGTTAACAAGGATGTGAAGCAACCGAAACTTCATATGCTGCTGGTGGGAATGTAAAAATCATATAACCACTTCAGAAAACAGTTTTGTAGTGTGTTTAAAAGCTAAATCACACACTTACCATGACCCAGTAATTATACTCTTAGGTATTTACCCATGAGAAATGAAAACATATATATTCATGCAATCACTGGTACATGAATACCTATAGAAGCTTTATTGTTAATAACCAAAAACTGCAACAATACCAAACATGGATAAACAAATCATGATATATCCATATAATTATAATACTACCTACTAGTAGAAATGAATGAACTTTTATGACATACAACAACATGGGTGAATCTCAAAATAATTATGCTAACTTAAATGAGCTAGACAAAATGAGACTATATATTGTGTGATTCCATTTATATAAACTCCTAGAAAATGCGGACCAAGTAGTGACAGAAAGTAGATTGAATCATTTTAAGGCAAGAGGGAGCTATTGTAAGGGGATATAGGAAAACTTTGAGAGACGATGGATATGCTATTATACTGAAATGATGGTTTCACAGACATATACAAATGTCAAAATGTATCAAATTGTATATTTTAATATATGCAGTTTACTGTATATCAATTATACCTCCATAAAGCTATTTTATTTTTTAGAGACAGAGTCTCACTTTATTGCCCTTGGTAGAGTGCTATGGCATCACAGCTCACAGCAAACTCCAGCTCCTAGGCTTAGATGATTCTCTTGCCTCAGCCTCCCAAGTAGCTGGGACTACAGGTGCCCGCCACAATGCCTGGCTATTTTTGGTTGCATTTCAGCCGGGGCCAGGTTTGAACCCTACACCCTCGGTATATGGGGCCGGAGCCCTACTCACTGAGCCATAGGCACCTCCCGCTATTATTATTTTTTTTGGCATTTTTTGGCCAGGGCTGTGTTTGAACCTGCCACCTCTGGTATATGGGGTCGGCACCCTATTCCTTGAGCCACAGGTACCACCCCATGGAGCTATTTTTGAAATGAATAAATATTACTCCCAGAGAGATTTACATAGCTTGAGTAGCCAAAGTCCTAGGCTTGCCCCTATATACTTCATCCACTTATTCATATCATTCTCGTGCCTAAGAGAATTATGAGTCTCACATACTGAGATGATCTATATGACAAGCAGACAAAAAATTTCATTAACTCCCATATTACTAAATATATGTAATACACAATGAAAAAAAGGTATTACCACATAAAATTTTGGTAAGAAAAGAACAAAATTATTTTCATTAGTTTTGATTCAATGAAGTATACTAAAAATTTATAGATACTCACCTCTTTGGATAATCTTGTAAAGACATCTCCTCCCCTGAGAAAATCCAATACTAAATATAGCTTCCCTTCTGTCTGAAAGGCTAATTAGAAATGAGAATGTAGTAACAGAACAATTTTAAAGGCTTAAAAAAGCTTAGCATATTTTTAATTAGTATGCATTTTTAGAATTTTATCACTAAACCCTATAAAGCGGTTATGGTCCATTATTGGATAATATCTCAAAATTAAATACAGTGTTTAATTCAGCATTGAAATACCTTATAATACCCTTCCCAGAAAATAATCAACCCTGCATGTGGCTTTATACAGAACCATTTTCCTTATTTATGAGGCATGTTCTATTTCAGTTGCTTAAACTTTGCTCCCAATAACCTACAGAAAATCTACTAATCCTGTAAAGCTCAACAAAAAAGTTACATCTTCCAATAAGCTTTCTAGAATTTCTCCCTTTTCACATTTCCCTCCACTACCAATACCCTCTTCCACATCAGAATTACTTGTTACTACTTTTGAAATTTCATATTATATTTATAGCCTCCTCATGGTATTTATTAATTTTGATTTGTACAATCAATTTATATAGGCTCAGGGCTTGTATCTCAGTGGTTAGTGTGCTGGCCATATACACTGGGTCTGGCGGGTACAAAAACAGCCTAGGCCTGCTAAACAACAATTACAAGTACAACAACAACAAAAAAAAATAGTGAGACATTGTGGTAGGCACCTGTATTCTCAGCTACTTGGGAGGCTGAGGCAAGAGAATAGCTTAAGCCCAAGAGTTTGAGGTTGCTGTGAGCTGTGGTACCATGGTACTCTACCAAGGGTGATATACTGAGACTCTGTCTCAAAAAAAAAAAAAAAGAAAAAGAAAAGAAAAGAAAAGAAAAAGAATATATATATACTTATCTATTTTCCATATAGATAAGTATATACTTATCTATTTTCCATATAGATTATAAATTTCATGAGGTCAGAAATTGTTTCACTTCCTTAGCCCACTGAATTTAATATAGTATTTTATATACAATAGGTGATGACTGACTGATATAATGAAGATTCAAAGAAGTCTTTAGATACTACTACTTTCATTACATTTGTGTAACAGGGAGTGAAAAAATAATGGGTAGGAATTTCTTGTGGGGTCTTAATAGAGATAATTTGCCACATATTTCAATGCATTATTTGTGATAATTACACTAAGAATAAAAGCAATAGCCACTTTAAATATAGAAAATTAAAAGTGACATAGTAGCTTGTATCAGTGATATAAAGATAAATAGCTTTTATTCCTCAGAGAAGCCATACTCCATAATCTCATCCATATATTCAATTACCAATGGAGCCAGGATTCAAATGCAGAAATGTCTCACTTCAAACCTCATGTTATTTATATTGTATCTACTGCTTGGTAGTGGTGTTTTTTCCACCTGAATATATAAAATAACTGAAATAGACTAATGCAACTACCTGGTCCTCCTGAATAGAACAAGGAAGATTAATATAGTCACTATGAATAAATACCTAAATGCTTTACATAAATTTCCTAATAGTATATATAGCCTAAGATCACTGAGGGTAGCTAGTATAGAATTAGGATAAAACATGTAAGTGGAAGATACTATCTTGTTACTTAAGTTAACGAAATTAGACAAATAAAGGATAGCTAGATATTGATACTTATTTCAGATAAACATGTTTTATATAGTTGAATATATTAAATAAGTTTGTAGTATTTTCTGTTATAGCACTGTCTGAAAGGAAATCTCAATTCTCTAATTGCATAAATAAAAGAAAGATTACATACCATAGTGTAATTTGACAATAAATGGATGATTTACTTCCACTAGTATATCCCTTTCCATTTTTGTCCGAACTCTGTCTCGAACTAAAAATCACATAACGGTAGAATATGGATTACTCTTTAATTTCAGAAAATATTCCCTGACCAATTTACCAAAGGAAAATATAAAACTATAATTCAATAAATATCTAAATTTACAATGTATATATTCCTCAATAATAATGTCTATAATCTCAAAAAGCCAACAAATTCAGTTTATGCTTAGAGGTGGTTATAAGTGTCATAAATAGGTATTTGGTTAACATTCATTTATGATGTATTTGTCTTTAATTTTTCAAATATGTTTAGCAATTAACCCTGAGTGTAGTAGTATTTTTATCACAGCCTAGAAATCTATGTACATAAGTGTATGCAGTGGATTGTGCTTTCTCAATATACAATATTGACATAGAAAAGGAAAAGAACAAAAATCTTAAAATGGAGATAATAGCTTAATAAAATTAATGAGTTTACCTTAAATTAAATAAAAAAAGTCACTTTCTCTAGCATCAAACTTTTCACATGGTATACTCTCAGTAAATTAAGGCATATGCCAGTATCTTACCTAGAAATATCATTTATTGGCTAGAAAACTAACAAATACTAATGAAAAACTATATTGACTCACCTCATATAGGCAATATATGGCATATTACTTAAAATGAGTTTTGCCAAATTCTATTTTAATCAACTTTCTAATTTTCTACCTTTCAAGGATGCTTTTTTTAACACCTTCATTGCATAGAGCTGCCCAGCATCAGGACCAGTCTTCTTTCTAACAAGAAAAACCTGATAGGGAAATAAAAAATAAAATAAAATTTATAGTTTAAACCTCTGTTGTTGTATACATGCATACTAGACACATCTATATCCTTGTACTTTCTCTAATATTTAACTTCCCTATATAAATCATACCTTCACTTAATTTTTCATCAACATATACCTTCCCCTTAAAATTATGCTACAACTGGGTGGCACCTGTGGCTCAAAGGAATAGGGCTCCGGCCCCATATGCCAGAGGTGGCGGGTTCAAATCCAGCCCTGGCCAAAAACTGCAAAAAAAAAAAAAAAAAAAAAGAAAGAAAAGAAAAAGTGTTCTACGACTTATATTCTTTATGTTTTCTCATTTCCTTTTGAATAAATCGTACTGTACATATATACTACTATATAAACAAACATTTTAAAAATAAGTGACATGGTCCTAGACTTTAAAAATTTTGTAAAGTAAAACGTAAATAGCATAACAAAAGACTATTATTAAACTACAGACCTCCCTTTAAGACTCAAATCTATTTTTGTTACCTTAATATAAACCAAATAACCATTACGACTATGAATTTGATAATTTCATTTCTATTCTTTCTTGGTCTATTTTAGAAGTTATCAAGGGTTTTATTTTCTAATAAGAAATCAATGGCAATGTTTCTCTCTCTACCAGGTAAAAGGATCAAATGTCAAATTATCACAATAAAAAATGAAATTAAACTCTTTAAAGGTATCAAGTAAGATTAATATTTCATTTTTTTTCAAACTAAGATCATGATTCATTAAAAGCTAGGTTTTTATAAAGCTTCAATTATGAAGACAAGTATTACTATAGTTTCATAAGAATTATTCAAGAGAAAAGGGATGTTTCATGTTTTAAATTAGTAAGTAATACATGTTCTCTGCTTGAACCTGCTACCCTTGCCCTAATAAGTTCCAATCAAGTGTTGCTTTAAATAAACTTTGCTTAAAATAAAAATGTAACTATATAACTAAGTTAATCACATAAAATTGCAGATGGAACAACTATTAAGTACCTTTTGTGTCATACTGCCTGTTTTCTATGTCATAGCTCAAAACACTGTATTTCACATGCTCTATGTGATAATTATTTATCAGCAAACAGGAGGGGTGGGTTAATTCAAAATCTGTGACATGGTATTTGTAGCAATTAAAAGATTCACCTAATAAAAGACCAAGGACTCACCTACCTATATTCTTATACTGCATGGGATCTCTGCCTTCTTCCATCCTGAAAGTAAATCTTTAGATCAAACCTAAACTAACAGGCCATTTCAGACATAGAGTTTTCACATTTATTCAGGGAAGTCCTTCTCAAAATTTATGTAGAAGAATAGCCTTTCTTCCCTTTCTTCTAATCCAGTATAGAACACACTGTTATAAAATATAATCAAAATGAATTGTATAGAAAATTGAAATTAAAAAGTCATATAAAATACAATCCATTTTTACACTACTAGATTTTACAGACATAAAATTTCTCTTTCAAATTGCTATAAAAGTTTCTAAACGCTTGCTTTTCAGTTTTTAAACATTTCTTATAGTGAATCAGCAACAGTTTATTCCACACTTAAAGTAGACTAACCAAGAGAGTGTCCATAATAGCAAATGGTTGTATTCACTATATAAAACTCTTTGGAGAAAGGAAAAGCCCAAGGATTGAACTAAATCATCATTTTGCAGATCACTACAAATATTGCTGTACTGAAGGGCTAACATTAAAACTATTACCATATGTCACTTCTTGTATCATATCTAGTTTGAATTCTAAGATTTCCCCAAACGATATACTAGAACCATAAGAAAATGTGTGTATTACCACAGAAGATTTCAATGGGTTTATTCCATGCAGTTATTTTTACTGGATTTTAATTTGGAAAGGAAGTTCCTATAAGTCCATGATTTTTCATTAATTAAAATAGTATGTATTTGAACAAAGGTGTCACATTTAAATATATACAGAACCTACCATCCATGTCATTTATAAAGGAAGCACTAGAAAATAAACTTAATAGTTTAGAAATTAACAGTGCAAAATCAAACTTTGCAATCATGGGAGTACATCATAGAAACTGGGTTAGAAAGAACACACACACAGTCAAGATTATTACAGGTTCCTAAATGTCATTTAATGACCATTTATTAAGCTATAGAAGCTACAACTCCAGATACATACTTAAATGTTATTTTTTTTCAAGTTTTCAGTTGTTGTCTAAGAGACAGAATTATAAGTATGTTTGTATAGCTGATTTAAGAGGCAATCTTTACATCACAAGAATGGAGAACCAAGAATCCAATGTACTCAATTCTAACATATAGGCAGTAGATTATTTAATACAAGATGGGGGTTGAGGAATGAAGGCGCAGAGATTGGGGAAGAAGGTGAGGAATGGGGGCCATGATGTACAGCACACCTCTTGGGGTGGGACACAATTATAAGAGGGACTTTACCTAACAAATGCAATTAGTGTAACCTAATTCTTGATACACTCAATGAATCCCAAACAACAATAATAATAATAAGGAAGTTTTTAACCATTTTTAAAGGAGATTAAATTAATTGCTACAATGCACACACACACACACACACACACACACACAGAGGTAAGCAAATGACATTAACCCTAAGCACCAGGTTCAAAGTTTCTACTCAATTTTACTTACAAGGTTAAATAAATACAGATAAACCATTTCCTTTTTCCTACTCAAAATCATATAATCAGATGATAATAACAAAGGAGATAAATCATTTTATAAGTCATGACTTCACCACAAGTAGGAGGACTATCTTGATCAGTCATTTCCAGAAAAGCACTTCTCAATCTTTTGGTCTCAGGAATCCTCTACCATATTTATAAAATTATAGAAGAATACAAGGAGCTTTTATATATTTGGGTTGTATCTATTTACATTTACCACATTAGAAACTGGGATAGAAAAAAAAATAAACATGCACCATTTTTTAAAAAAACTCCTACATGTGAACATAAATTTCATAAGGATAACTATATTTTCCAAAATGAAATAAATTAATAAAATTATACTTATTTACGTTTCTGCAAGTTTCTAATACCCATGTATCTGCCTTACTAGAAGGCACCTGGATTTTCACATCTGCTTCTACATTCAATCAGTTGCATATAAAATGTTTTGCTAGAAATATAGTTAGAAAATTAGGCCTTGCAAGATATGAGTTTGAAAAAGGAGAGTAATAGCTTTTTCATGTAAGTGTAGATATACTTTTTTGATACAATAACAGAATCTGAAAAATGACAGCTTCTTAAAAATTTTTTGTAATAGAAAATCTGAAACAATATCAATTAACTGTCCATATTCTGTCACACAAATCGCCACTGGTCGACTTTGCATTTTGAATGGATTTTCGTAACTGTGTCTGATTTGTTAATGTCATATATTGGTGAACTCAGAAACATTGATTCACTTAGTCATACATATTTTCCAAATGGTAACACAGCAATTTCATCAAAAAAGTCTTTAAAGTACTGGCATACCTTGGATATATTATGAATTGGGTTCCAGATCACTGCAAAAAAAAAAAAAGTGAATATGGCAATAAAGCAAGTCACTCCAATTTTTTATTTGCTACTACATATACAGTGTTCATAAAGTTCATGTGCAATTTACTATGTTAAAATATTTTCAATTACACACAAAATTTATGCCCACTCTGTATAAAGTTACATTTCTACTATTCTATAGTCTATTGAGAGAGCAATACTGGGTTATGTTTAAAAAACAATGTACAAGAATGAGGGCAATATGTCTGACTAGAGCCAACTTTTGAGAGAGGCTCCCATCCAGAGGGAGAGATAATGAACAGAATGAACCCATTGAAGCTAAAGGTTGGGAGCTGAGCTAAGAAAGATTTATGAGTACATAGCATCCCTGCTGAGGCAAGCTGTGACTCCAAGGAAACAAACTCCAGGTATAAAACCCATAACTAAGAGGACAAGAGAAACCTCCCCCAAGAGAGTGGCACACTGCGTGCTTTCTACAAGTGAGCAGTGTTCTGAAGACCTCTTATTTTACCCCATGGGAGAGAGCCACTAAACACCAGGACTCCTTCTCCAGAGATGTCTCACCTGTGAGCCTATGCATTCTCTTGCCCAGCATAAAATTGAACAAATATTCTCCCCACAATTATGAACTCCCAGTCCACCCTTCCCCCCTCACCTGGTGGGCTGAAAGCTCAGAGTCTTTGGCAATACCTTGAAAGGTCTGGACATTGCAAGGCCTGTGGCACAACTGCTCTGTAACCATGACTTGAGTGGAAGTTGGGGGACGTGGGGAGAGAGAGTCAACTGGGAGAGTGAGAACCATGGTGATGCAACAGGACACAGCAATGGCGGGGCTCTCACCATGGGTCAGATTTTGGAGATACACTTCCACATTCTGTAGACCACATGAGGGAATTGGGCTTCAATTCCTTGTGGGTGCCAGAGGAAGAGTAAGGCTATGGCAGAGATGCAGACTCTGTGAGAGAGAAATATGCATCCTGACAGTACCCGCCCATGGACAGAGGTGCTCACACCTGGGGACAAACTCTAGTGGAACACTCCCCAGACTCCACGGAACACCACATGGAGATGGGTTTCATCCCCTTGAGTTTGCCAGCTAGTGGCAGAGTGTAGCAGAGGAAGAGGCACTGACTCACCTTTGACACTGGCAGAAGTATAACCCTGGTTCCTTTGCTTTCTGGAGGGAGCAGGGCCATGGCCCCCCAGGGTTACCGGTGGAGGGGCATGACTGTGCTTCATGGTGGGCAAAGAGGCACTAAAACCCCCGGACTGACTGTTTGGCTTGATGAGCCTTCCTGACTCCATTGAACTCTGTCGGCAGCCACTCTCCAGCCTCTCAGATTTTTAGGATGGAGTTGCTAGTGGATCCCTGCTGTTAGAATGGTGGAGACCTTTTGAACTATCCCAGTTGATCAGTGATTGTGCTGCATGGGACAATCAGATTGGAACTTTTGTCCTGAGCCGGCTACACGGGGACCCTCCAAGGTTGAGCAATGCTTGTGTTGTAGTGAGAAGGGCTCCTCATCTAGTTGTCGCTGGTGGGAGGGTGTCTCAGTTGCTTGTTTCTCTTCCTAGTTGAGATTTTAGTCTAAATCCATGACTGGTTAGGATTGGATAGAGGCTGGCTGAATACAAGACAGAGCCAGCTAGCCTTATCAAACCAATAAGGTCCTCAGAGTCTCTGGTTGAACGTCTAAAAGTGACCTCTTTTAAAGCTATAGGGTAAAAGCCACAATAAGCAGTCCCAGCTCTTTGGTAAAGGGCTGGTTAAATACAATTCCTGGACCCCTCAATCTAATCTAACCCTACCAGTTTTACTAGCCAAACTGGAAAATAATCATGGTGTGGAACCAGCGGGAAAAATATGACAACATGAATAATCAAAGTAGATCAATACCCCCAGGGAATGAAAAGGAGATAGATCAGAAGAGGCCATTCATAAACAAATGGCTGAAATGTAAGAAATAGAATTCAGAATATGGATGGCAAATAAAATGAATAGAATGAAGGAAAATATGGAAATATAAATCCAAAGAATTGTGAATAAGTTGTCTCAAGAAATCAGTGCATTCAAAGACAAAATCACCAAGGACATATGCATAATGAGAAAAGATATAGAAGAGCTCAAGGAAATGAAAAATCCATTTGAGGAGCTCTGAAATACAGTAGAATACCTCAATAATAGAGTTGCACAGGAAGAAGAAAGGATCACAGAAATAGAAGATAAGACTTTTGAACATTGCCAAGCAGTCTAACAGGCAGAAAAATGGGGGGAAAAACCAGAATATTCCCTAGCAGAGTTGTGAGATCACTCAAAATGATCAAACATCTGACATATAAGAATTCCTGAAGAAGATGATGGTCCCATAGGCACATAAGCTCTACTCCAAGATATGGAGGAGAATTTCCAAAGCATTGCAAGAGATACACTGAAATTCAGATAGTTGATGTTTAAAAACCCCAGCAAGTCTCAATCGAAAAGAAGCATCTCCTAGACGCATTGTAATTAATTTTGCCAAAGTTAATATGAAGGAGAAAATTCTGCAAGCACCTAGACATAAGAAAAGTATTACCTACAATGGGAGGAATATTAGAATTACTGCAGATCTCTCAGCCAAAAACTTTCAAGCCATAATTTGATGGTTATTGACCTTTAACCTCCTAAAACAAAACAAGTTTCAGCTCGGGATCCTGTATCCAGCTAAACTGAAATCCAATTGTGATCAAGAAATCAAATACTTTACTGACTTACACATCTTGAAGAAATATGCCATAACTAAAGCAGCTGTCCAGGATATTCTCAGACCCATCCTCCTTAATGATCAGCACAGTGGTCTACCATCAAAGTAAACTGCACCAGAAAGTTTTGAACAAAACCTAACTTCCACAATGGTGAAAGGATTAATAATATCCACAGGACATTTGAAAAACACGACACCCCAAACACTACCATGCTTATCCGTTCTCTCAATTAATGTGAATCACTTAAATTGTGCTCTAAAGAGGCAAAGGTTGGCTGACTGGATACAAAAACTCATACCAGATATCTGTTGCATACAAGTGTCTCATCTTACCTTAAAGAATAAAAAAGGACTCAGGATGAAGGGATGGACATCTATAATACAGGCAAATAGAAATCAGAAAAAATTAGGGGTTGGAATTTTATTTGCAGATACAGTTGGTTTTAAACCAACACAGGTAAGGGAAGATAAGGATGGACACTACATATTTGTCAAGGGAAACACTCAACATGAAGAGAGTTAATTATATTAATCATTAACATTTTTTCACCTTATCAGAATGCTCCTCAACTTATAAAGCAAACCCTAAGAGAGATTAACAATTTAATATCTTCCTGCACTACAATAGTTGGAGGTTTTAACACCCCTTTGGCAGTTCTGGGTATTCCTCCAAGAAGAAACTAAACAAATAAATAATGGACTTAAACTTCATCCTAGAACAAACGGACTTAACAGATACCTACAAAACATTTCATCCTAGTAAAACTGAATATACATTTTTTCACATCAGCCTACGGATCATGCTCCAAAATTGATCATACCTTGGGACATAAGAACAAGCAAATTTAAAAGAATAGGAATTATTCCTTGTATCTCAGACCAGCACAGAATAACAGTTGACCTCAACAGCAACAGGAATTTTTGTACTCAAAAAAGTCATGGAAACTAAATCATGTTATGCTGAATGACAGCTAGGTCAAAGATGAGATTAAGAAAGAAATCATCAAATTTTTGGAAGAAAATGATAATTAAAACACAAATTTTCAAAACCTGTGGGATACTGCAAAGGCATTTCTAAGAGGGAAATTCATAGTTTTGGATGCCTTCACAATGAAAACAGAAAGAGAACTTGGCAACAGCTTAATGGGTCATCTTTTCTTGAAAAAGAAAGAATATTCCAACCTCAAACCTAGCAGAAGAAAAGAAATAACCAAAATTAGAGCAGAATTAAATGAAATTAAAAACAAAAGAATCAGGAATCAGACGGCACCTGTGGCTCAGTGAGTAGGGCGCCAGCCCCATATACCAAGGGTGGTGGGTTCAAACCTGGTCCCAGCCAAACTGCAACAACAACAACAAAAAAAGCCGGGCATTGTGGTGGGCACCTGTAGTCCCAGCTATTTGGAAGGCTGAGGCAAGAGAGCTGGAGCCGAGGGTGACAAAGTGAGCTCTGGCTCAAAAAAAAAAAAAAAAAAAAAAAGTCATAAAGAAGATCAATGAAGAAGATGGATGAAACAAAAAGTTGTTTTTTTGAAAACATGAACAAAATTGATGAACCTTTGAATAACCTAACCTGAAACATAAAAGTAAAATTTCTAATATTGTCAATCAGAAACAATAAAGGAGAAATACTGCCAGAAACCTCAGAAATTCAAAACATCCTCAACGATTACTGCAAAAAACTCTATTTTGAGAAATATGAAAATCTGAAAGAAATGGACCATGACCTGGAAATACGCCACCTTCCTAGAATCAGACAGAAAGAATTAGAAATTTTGTATCCAATGTACACACCCCTATTATGAAACTAATTTATACCTTTTATATGAAAGCTATAACCTAATAACAGCCTAAGAGTACGGGGTGGGGGGGGAGAGAAGAAGGGGGGAATGGGTGGAGGGAGGGGGATTGGAGGGATCACTTCTGAGGTTTATCTTACAAGGGTACAAGTGAATCTTTCTAAGAGTAGAATGTGAACGTTTTAAAATAATAACTAAGAAAATGACATGAAGGCTATGTTAACCAGTT
>CAUYQV010002963.1:0-12121 GCA_963574575.1 Galagoides demidoff
GTTGTGGCAGGCGCCTGTGGTCCCAGCTACTTGGGAGGCTGAGGCAGGAGACTCTCTTGAGCCCAGGAGTTGGAGGTTGCTATGAGCTATGATGCCATGGCACTCTACCCAGGGGGATAGCTTGAGGCTCTATCTCAAAAAAAAAAAAAAAGAAAAGTACAATTTGTTAAAGAGCTAATTCCCTGTCCCCCTTCCCCCCAAAAGCCAGGCACTGACAGGTTCAGAGGTGAATTCTTATACATCTATATGAAGCTCAGCCTAATGATATTTTTTATTTTAAATAAACTTTTATTTTAGAATACTTTTAGATGTATAAAAAGGTTGCAAAAATAATATAGAGTTCTCATATGCCCTTCTTCAGTTTTCCTTAATGTTAACATCTTACGTAACAATTGTACCTTTGTCAAAATTAAGAAATTAATATTCGACAATTTTTCTATTAACCATAGAGTATTTTCGAATTTTACCAGTTTTCCCATTAATATTTTTCTGTTCCAGGATCCAATCCAGGATACCCTGTTGCCTTCAGCCAGCTTAGTTAATTTTTTTCCCTAATACTATTTCAACTGCTCTAGATCAGAAAGAAGGCAAGTTTCCAACTTCTTTTTAAGGAGAGAGCAGGACATTGATACCAGTTCTGATAAAACAGGACCCTAAGGTAAAAACACAATCTCCTTGCAAATACAAAAGTAAATATACTACATAAAATGCCAGCAAATAGGATCCAATAACAATTAACAAAGTAATAGTGGGTTCTATACCAGGGGTATAAGGAAAGAAAACTAACCAGGATATAAAATGAAAAGACAGCCTGGTGTGGTGGCTCACACCTGCAATCCCAGTACTTTGAGAGGATGACAGGAGAGGATTGCCTGAGGCCAGGAATTCAATACCAGCCTGGACAACATAGCAAAATGCTGTCTTTACACAAATGTTAAAATTAGCTAGGCTTGGTAGTGTGCACCTGTAGTCCCAGCTACCCAGGAGGCTGAGGCAGGAGGATCCCTTGATCCTAGGAGTTCAAGGCTGCAGTGAGCTATGATCATGCTACTATACTCCTCTGGTACTCCACCATGGACATGAGAGTAAGACTCTGCCTCTAAAAAAAAAAAAAAAAAAAAAAAAAAAAGTTTAAAACAGAACATCAAAACTGATCACTTTGAAAACCCAGGAACTTTTTAGGCAAATGGAAGTCAAATACAAATTAATGGATAAAAAGGCTAGCATAGATATAGGTTGCAATTAAAAATAAATTCTGACTCTGGTTTCTCTTCAGATCATATAATCTTTCGCCTTTTACAAAAATAAATTCTGACAGTCTAGCTTTATTTTACAATGGGAGCATCAGACTTGAATACTGTCCTCAGTTTTAGGCATCTCACTCTTTTTTTATTTCTTTTTTGTGTGTGTGTGTGCAGTTTTTGGCCAGGGCTGGGTTTGAACCCGCCACCTTCAGTATATGGGGCCAGCACCCTACTCCTTTGAGCCACAGGCGCCCCTCACTTTTTAAAAATATATAAAAATTGGCCCAAGAGTAGTGAGTTATCTGAATTGATTTGCCATAATTAGTTGAATAGTGAACTTCTTCTTTTTTTTTTTTTTGAAACAGAGCCTCAAGCTGTCGCCCTGTGTAGAGTGCTATAGCATCAAAGCTCACAGCAACCTCCACCTCCTGGGCTCAAGCGATTCTCCTGCCCCTGCCTCCCAAGTAGCTGCGACTACAGGCACCTGCCACAATGCCTGGCTATATTTTGGTTGCAGCCGTCATTGTTGTTTGGCGGGCCCAGGCTGGATTCAAACCCACCAGCTCAGGTGTATGTGGCTGGTGCCTTAGCCGCTTGAGCCACAGGTGCCAAGCCAAGAGTGAACTTCTTATTCTACTCCTTCATCCTCTCTCACTACTGTACTTGACTAACCTTAAAAAAAAAAAAAAGAAAGAAAGAAACAGAAGGAATCATGGAGAGTAGATCACTGATTAAAAATGATGAATTGAAACAATGTCTTAATCTCTTCTTCCTAAACCCTATAAGTTACAATAAAGGAATAAAAAAGGTATAAACTCATAGGATAATGAATACAGGAAAAAGAAAACAATAGATAAGAGATGTTAATGTTTGGAAGACAGAAAGTGTTTAGAAGAAAGGTAACTGAGTTTGCAGAACTAAGGAAACAAAAAGCTAGGTGCCTTCAGAGAGGGATTCTGATGACAAATGACATGCTTTGCCTAATGACTCAGGAATTAGAGGCAGTAGGTATAGGAGAAAACAGGAATAAGACATAAGGCTTAAAAATATGGAAACAGGTCTCTGTAAGCAGGAGTTGTATTCACAGCCCCCATCCACCCACTTGCCCACCTAGACAACTATCCCTTTCCTTTTCTTTTCTTTTCTTTTTTTTTTTTTTTTTTTTTTGCAGTTTTTGGCTGGGCTGGGTTTGAACCTGCCGCCTCTAACATATGGGGCTGGTACCCTACTCCTTTGAGCCACAGGTGCCGCCCAACTATCCCTTTCTTATCCTACTATAGGTAAGAGGCTTATTTGCTGGAAAAATAAAACAAGAGGAGCTTGGGAAGACAAGGCACAAAGAAAGTGCAGGAATAAAAATAGATTAAATAAAACTCTTCTTACTGAATGACAAAAACTCCCATCCTCTCTTTTGCTCAGTTCTCAGAATACTGGCTGGCAACTAAGACTTTATATCCTGCTGTGGTTTGAATATGTCCCCCAAAGCTCAGGTGTTGGAAACTTAATTTCCAATCTAATAGGTTGAGAAGTGGGATCTTAAGAGGTGATAGGTCATGAGGGCTCTGCCCTCACATATAGATGAATGTCATTGTTGTGGGTCTGGGTTAGTTATCGAGGGTGTGGGTTCTTGATTAAAGGATGAGTTCAGCCCTCTTCCACACTCTTGTCCTTTCACCTTCTACCATGGGATGACACAGCAAGAAGGCCCACACCAGATGCCAGCCAGTACCTTGATGTGGGAATCCCCAGCTTTGAGAACTGTGAGAAATAAATTTCTTTTCTTTATAAATTACCCATCCATGGTATTGCATTATAGCAACACAAAACAGACTATCTCAAGCACGAGAAAAGAAAATCACGTCCTGAATAGCACCAGAGAGAAGACTTCAGCTATTGACACCTGTAGGATTTCCCCAGTGAAAAGGTAACTTGTTACCACATCACTCCATTGAAATCTATTCATCAATGAGCCTGACCCATCATGTGAAGCTTCTAATCACTTGTTTTTACTGCTTTACTTTTACCTATGAATGGATATTTAAGGAATGCGTGCGTTATGAAAAGCAGGCCAAAACAAAAAGTTCAGAAGAAACAGAGATAATGCAGAAAACAGAAAAAAATTAATGTATAATTCAAATCCTCAAAAAAGATAAAGTATCACATCCATGAAACAAGAAAAGGATTTCTATTTTTAAAAAGGAACTATCAGAGAGTAAGAATAAACACTTAAAATTAAAAATGAGAGAGCTAGAATAAAAAATTCAATTTAAAAACTGAAAAATCTAGTCATGAAATATTGTAGAAAGAGTAACCAATAGCCAAAGAGAAAATACAAAGGCCATAAGTGTAAACTATCAGCCATGGAGGTCCGATATTCATCAAATAGAAGTTCCAGAAGTAGAAAGTAAAGGACACGGAAGTACAGACATTGTAAAAAAATTCAATAAAATTTCCCCTAAGAGCCTAAATTTCCAGATTAAGAACATCTACTAATTGCCTGGCCTAATGAATGAAAAAAGGCCCACATCAAGGACCAACATCATAAAAACCAGAAACAGAAAATATCTTCAAAATTTCCTGAAAGAAGATAAAAGATCACATACAAACAATTGAGAATAAAAATGGCATTATTTTTCTCAGTAACAACAATGGAAGCCTGAAGGAAAATAACTTGCAATCTAGAACTCTATACCCTAACTACAAATCAAGTAGTAAGAACACTTTCTGATGTTCGTGTCTCCAAAAATTCACCTTTCATAATCCCTTTTCAGGGTGCTAGTAGAGGGGGTGTTCCTGCAAAAATAAATTAACAGTAGATGAGATCCAGAAAATTAGGGATTAAAAATAGGCAAGAGGCAAAAGGAGCATCCGCAGGGTGACTGTGAAGGGATGCGCTATGGTAACACCTGTGTAAAGGAACTGGCCAGCAACCTGTAGAGCAGCAGTTCTCAACCTGTGGGTCATGACCCACAGGAACTGTATTAAAGGGTCCCGTGGCATTAGGAAGGCTGAGAACCACTGCTGTAGAGACTTATGTATAAAAAACAGAGGTCTTTGGAAAAAGAAACAGGAATGGGTAGACTATCTGGTGTGTTTGTGCTGAAAATTGCACTGAAAGGCTGTTGGAGGGCGTGGGAAGAATTAGCAGTAAGGATGTGAAAAAGTAAGCAAGTCAAAAACAGGAGGAATTATGAAACCCAATAAAACCCAAACGTTGTGCAAGAAAGGAGACAAAATTATAGTTTACTACGTGGTTCAGCAATGAACAATATTTACATTGTCATAATAATGTAAACACTGAAAAATGATTTTTTTTTTGAGACGGAGCCTCAAGCTATCCCCCTGGGTAGAGTGCCATGGCATCACAGCTCATAGCAACCTCCAACTCCTGAGCTCAAGAGAGTCTCCTGCCTCAGCCTCCCAAGTAGCTGGGACCACAGGCGCCCGCCACAATGCCCGGCCATTTTTTGGTTGCAGCCATCATTGTTGTTTGGCAAGTCTGGGCTGGGGATTCGAACCCGCCACCTTAGGTGTACGTGGCTGGCGCCTTAGCCGATTGAGCCACAGGCGCTGAGCCGAAAAATGATTTTTCTAAAACAGTGATAAGATGATATCGGGAAGATATAGTGAAGGGAAGTATCAGCAGCCTGAGTGCTAACATCATCATCTACTATAACAATCAGATAATGTCCAAAATAAATACATTAGGAAATAGGAAGATAAGTACATTTCCTCAGAAGGAAATGTGGAGGAAAGTACCAGAGGAAACAGCTAAAAGCACCTAAAAAGGTTTCTTCTAAGAAAAGAAATTAGAGGCTGAGAAGGGATAAATAGGTCAGGAACTGCTGATTTCTATTATAAGCCCTTAGTGCTACTTTTGAAAACTATTTTAAATTTAATTTAAAAAGTTGAAATAATATATGCTTATAGTAAAACACACAGAAAAATATAATTAAAATTTAATCACCTATAATTTTATTCCCAGTTATCAATTGTTCATTTTTCTATGCTTACACATGCATATTTTTTTAAATTAAAATGAGATACTTTTCCCACTATGATTTCATAAACATCATTACATTTATACCATCATCATTAAAATGGCTCTACAGTATTATTTTCTCATGATCACATCATCATTTATTCAATAAATCTATCATTAGATGTTTTTTATAATAAAATTTTTTTATACTTTTTACAATAACAATCCTTATTTGTGGCAAATGCCTACATCCCAGGTATTTTCTCGGGATAAATTCCTAGACGTGAAATTACTGGATCTAAGCAGATGTCCATTTTTAAGAATTTGGATGTATATTATTAAACTGCTTCCAAGAAATTACCAATCTCCACTCCTGCCAGGACAGACCTTTGTAAATGTTGAATATCACACTTACTTCTGCAATACATATATTAAAAGTATAAGCACTGAATATCATAATTAAAAGAAACTGTCAATAAGATGAACATTATTATTATTTTGAGATAGAGCCTCAAACTGTCCCCCTGGGTAGAGTGCTGTGGCATCACAGCTCACAGCAACCTTTAACTACTGGGCTCAAGTGAGTCTCCTGCCTCCGTCTCCCAACTAACTGGGACCACAAGCGCCCGCCTCAAAGCCCAGCCATTTTTTGGTTGCAGCTGTCATTGTTGTTTGGCAGGCCTGGGCTAAATTCAAACCTGCCACCTTAGGTGTATGTGGCTGGCGCCTTAGTCACCTGAGCCACAGGCTCCAAGCCAAGATGAATATTATTGACTTAAATGTTTATATTTTTAAAAACATAGAAGACAAAAGTATCCTCATTCTTATAAAGAAGTATATATTATCATTTAACAATTAATTTGCTAATGGGATGAAAAGTAGCATCCAATTAAGGGTTAAAATATATACATTTTTTAAAATACAGAAAACAAAAGTATCACATATAAGTCCATCACAATACAACTATGTAAAACAAGCATCCAACTTCAAGTATTCAATCCATTCCATCAAAAGTTAAAACAGCTAACAATTGGGCATATTTTCTAACTTTTTTCATATTTACTAACTTTGTTGTAAATTAATAGGAGCTTCTATTGCATATATTAAAGTGTACTTTCTATAAACCTGGAATGTTATATACTCAGTTGTCTTTACTTTTCATTTTTTAATCTGTGAATATATCATAGACATCTTTCTAAATTATTAGCATATATCAATGTTTTTCATATGCTGTTGGAGATTTGTTTTTTTTACTTCTGTTTCTTATTTTTCCTTATTATCCTATTTTTCTACATT
Source organism: Galagoides demidoff (assembly GCA_963574575.1). Lineage (NCBI taxonomy): Eukaryota > Metazoa > Chordata > Mammalia > Primates > Galagidae > Galagoides > Galagoides demidoff. Next base: position 6,523 of record CAUYQV010002963.1, read on the forward strand.
TGCCTTCTTGTTAACAATTTGCAAAGGCTTGTTTATAATAAAGTTTATTTAATGTTCCTTTGCTAAGGACACAAAAATCACCTCATATTTCTATGAGACTTACTGTGGAGGATCAAGAGTATAATTTCTAGTGTTCTGGCAATATAGAAACTAGTCACAGAGGACAGAAGAATAAATGTCTAGCAGAGCCCACTGGATATTATTTTCAAATGTTAATTGCCTCAGTCAGGCCCTGTATAGGATCAAGTCAGATGGCAGTTCTAGGCTATGGATATTAACTTGGTCCATCTTATACCTGAGCACTTTCAGTACCTTTCATGGGGTCTAGGATAGTAAGGAAACTTAAAATAAGATCACATAAAGACTCACTGAAAAATCAGAGGATGTTTATTAGTAAAACCTTGGGGATGGCCTATGTGGTCAACAGTCCATGGGCTGCCATGTATAAGATAGACACAAATTCTACATGATTCTGGGATGCAGAGCCAAGAGAAATGGGGAATGTCACAGAGAGGGTCCTTAAGAATTATTAAGATCCTAGCCACTGAAGGTATTCTAGCAGAGGCTGGATAATTAACTCTACATGGATATAGTAGAAGGAATGCTACAATGGAGTTCAGGGACACATCCATGGAGTACAGGTACCAGATGACTTCTATGATTCCTTCCATCCATGTAAAGTGAGGTTTCTTTAAGATCTAGAAGCCAGGCAAGACAGTACCTGTTGTAGACTGTCTTGAAATCCAAAGCCCCATATCACCCAGAGTGGTTAGAAATCCTAAAGTAATCCCAGCACAGGAAGATGCTATGTCTGACCTCTACATTGTTTCAGTCTCCTAATGACGACAGAGTTGTCAGAGATCTCCAACTTATCCTTAAAACTAAAGGCCACCAAGCCTTTCCATTCCTTTTGAAGGCACCAAACTGCAATGGTAACTTACAAGAGACTGTGGAGAAATTGATGCCAAATACAGTTTAGCTAATTGATTTCTATAAACATATATGGCTCTAATTAAGAGAATTAATTTGCATTCTATATCCAGACTGTGGGTTGGCATGTACCTTCATCCAGGGATCCCAAAAGACTAAACAAATAGCTACAACCACTACACCATTAAAAGTGCTCCCTGACTCAGCAAGGTCTGAGCAGGAAAGTTTAAAGTCAAGAAAAGGAACTGCCGCTAATGGTTTTAATATTAGCCTCTGGATTGCTGGGCTAATGGAAGAAAATAAAAGCCCACATAAATCCCCAAACACTGCCAAGAAGTCATCTGGCCTCTTAACTGTCCTGTCATTCACTGTCCAACTCATCTTATTGCTAGAAAGTTTATTTACATAAAGCTGAATTCTACCTCTCTGCAGTAGTGTTGCCCTCTGGCCATTCCCACCACCACCACCACCACCACCCAGAAAAAATCAGCTCCCTCTTCTATACACCAGCCTTTCTGGATTTGGACAGAGAAATCTTGTTTTCTTTAAGTCTCCTCTGCTCCAGACTAAACGTCCTCAGTTTCTTCAATAGGTCCTCATAAGACTGGATCGCCTTAGACCATCCTCCTCTGAGTGCACACCAACTGGGCAAAAACCCTTAAAATAAACAGTGGTCCTCAACTGCCATGCCATGGACCAGTATCAGTCTGTGGCCTGTTAGGAATCAGGCTGCACAACAGAAGGTGAGCAGCAGTCAAGCCAATAAAGCTCCATCTATATTTACAGCCATTCCCCATCACTCACATCACCACCTGAGCTCCTCTCAAATCAGGTGCAGCATTAAATTCTCAGAGACAAGAGAACCCTACCGTAAACTACACATGTGAGGGATCCAGGTTGGGCACTCCTTATGAGTCTAATGGGGAGTGGCTGCCAATACAGATTATCATTAGCAGAGAGGTTTCGCTATGCAGAGACCATATTAAATCAATTGCTTGCAGATTCACATCAAAATCCTATCAGTGAATGGCAAATGACAATTAAGCTGCATCTGCATTATGGTGATTTGTATAATTATATCATTAGATATTACAATGTAATAATAATAGAAATAAAGTGCATGATAAATATAATGCGCTTGAATCATCCTGAAACCATCCCCACCCTCCACCCCTCGTCTATGGAAAAATTGTCTTCCATGAAATTGGTCCCTGGGGCCAACAAGGTCGGGGACTGTTGACTTAAAAGATACAAACCTCCAAAATGAGCCCACTTCTGGTTGTCTGGAATAAGGTAAATGTGAAAAGGCAAATTCTCTCTAAATATTTTGTTAATGGAGAAGACCTGACAATTAAGTTCATGAACTCAATGAACTCAATGCGACCTAGCTCATTGCAGCATATCACTATAGTTATCTTCAAAGTTCTCCCCTTGGGAAGCTATTCACCAATGCTAGTGCCTAGTCCACCCTTCAAAACAATTTTGGAAATCTTGTTCTGGAATGACCATAGCTGTCATTGTATTACCTTTGAAGTCCTGAATGTCATCAAAATGTCTTCCTTTCACCATTCCCTTTATCTTCAAGTAAAGAAAAAGTCATTGGGGGCCAGATCAGGTGTGTATGGAGGGTGTTCCAATGCAGTGGAATACAATACAATTTGTAACAGACAATGCCATGTGAGCTGGTACACTGTCATGATGTAAGAGACATGAATTCTCAGTCAAGATTTTCAGTTTAGATTTTCCTGTTTCTCTATTGATATTTACTTGGTTGGCTACACTTCCCACAGTGAGCCAACAATTTTGATGCATAATCAGATGAATTTTTGTAATGTTTTTGTCAGTTCTGCTCGTTACTGACTGCCCTGACCTCTCTTCATCAGTGACACTTACTCTCCCTTCAGAAAAATGTTTAATTCACTTGTATACTACTATTTTCTTCAAGGCATTATCCCCATAAACTTGGTGTAACATATCCCTGATTTCACTTCACTCTTGCCAAGTTAATAAGAAAATTAATGTTTGTTCATTGCTGTAATTTTAAGCTCTGACACTTTTGCAAAGGCACACAAAAACATGCAATAATAGTGAATGCTATTCAGCAATAAACCTCCACATTGACACAAACACAACTGTGAGACACTGATATACTAAGGTTATGAAACCTTACCAATTTGTTTGCACAGTGTTGCCAAGGTAATCATTGGTGGCAAGTTCATGAACTTAATTGTCAGACCTTGTATGTCATAATGATAGCTGCCTTTTTTTTTTTTTTAAGATAGAGTCTCAAGCTGTCACCCTGGGTAGAGTACCGTGGCATGACAGCTCACAGCAACCTCAAACTCTTGGGCTTAAACGATTCTCTTGCCTCAGCCTCCCAAGTAGCTGGGACTACAGGCCACAACATCCACTATATATTTTTTTTTTGGCGGGGGGCGGTTTATAGTCATTGTTGTTTGGTGAGACTAGGCTGGATTCAAACCTGCCAGCTCCTGTGTACGTGGCTGGCACCCTAGCTGCTTGAGATATAGGCGCCGAGTCAATGATAGCTGTCTTAAAAGCAGACACCCTTTAAAGGGGATTGAGATGCCTGTAATACTAGGACTCTGGGTGGCTGAGCCAGGTGGATTGCTTGAGCTCAGGAATTCAAGACCAGTTTAAGCAAGAGCGAGACCCTTTTTTTGTCTCTTAAAAAAGCTGGATGGAACTGGAAAATGTTCTTCTTAGCAAGGTATCACAGGAATGGAAGAAAAAGTATCCAATGTACACAGCCCTTTTATAAAACTAATTTATAGCTCTCAAATGAAAGATACAACTTAATTCTAGCCCAAGAATATAGGGTGGGGGTGGAGAAGGGGAGGGGAGAAGGGCAGCTGGGTGGTGGGAGGGTGACCAGAAAGATCACCTATATATCTGTCTAACAAGGGTACTAGAATATAAATGTTTTGACACAATGACTAAGCAAATGACATGAAATCTATGTTAACCAGCTTGATGAAAGTATTTCAAATTGTATATGAAAACACTACACTGTACCCCATGCTTGCATTAATGTATACAACTATCATTTAATAAAAAAAAAAAAAAGCTGGGCATTATGGCAGGTGCCTGTAGTTCCAGGTACCTGGGAAGCTAAGTCAGGAGGATTACTTGAGCACAAGAGTTTGAGGTTGCTGTAAGCTATGACACCATGGCACTCTACCCAGTGCAATACAGTGAGATTCAGTGTCAAAATAAAATAAAAGGGATACAAGAGAGGATAATAAAAGACTTTGGGAAACTGGTATATGCTATTGAGAAATGAAAAACATCAGTGGAGACAGGAAAAGACAGGAGTGAAACTGAAGAGCCAAAAGTCACATTATACCAAATCAGAGGTGGGGAACCTTTTCATATTGGAAGCCTACCTTAAGTTACCTAAAATCAAATAAGGCCACATTCAAGAAACTTCACTTAGATATACTTAAAAATGTACATTATTTTGTTAAACTCTAACTACTATCTATATACTTAATAGTTTCAAAAACTAACAAGTTTTAAAACTATGTGTTAATTTTAAAGTTGACTAACCTTTTAATGACTTTGTTGGAAAGCATTAGAACATTTTGTTCCAGCATGGAGCTCTGCAGTTTCAGTTGATTCTCTAAATGGGTATCAGTCATTTGTGACCTGAAAGGTGTCTTGATTTGGGTTAGGTAAGAGAATGTAGATTCAGCAAGAAAGCACTTTTTGGGCATGCTGCAAAAGGCATGGGTATTCTACTGCACTTTTTTCTTAGCATCAAACAATGAATGACTTATTATAGCATCATCTACTGAGAACTCAATCCTTTCCATCTGTAGTTCTTTTTTTTTGGAGATAGAGCCTCTAGCTATTGCCCTGGGTAGGGTGCTATGGCATCACAGCTCACAGCAACCTCCAACTCCTGGGCTCAAGTGATTCTCCTGCCTCAGCCTCCCCAGTAGCTGGGACTACAGGTGCCCACCACAATGCCTGGCTATTTTTTGGTTGCAGCTGTCATTGTTGTTTGGCGGGCCAGGGCTGGATTCAAACCCGCCAGCTCAGGTGTATGTGGGTGGCACCTTAGCCACTTGAGCCACAGACGCTGACCCCCATATGTAGTTCCCTAGGTGCCTTGGTGATATCAACTAGGTGAGGCTGAAATGCTAATTTGAGTGTGATGTCATGATTCTCCAAGTCAGTGAATCTTTCATTAGTAAGTAATAACAGCTGCATATTCTTCAAATAATTTGCATATATCATCCTATTCATCAATGATTTTTAATAACTGGGGAAAATATTCATCTGAAATTTTTTTTAAAGAAATGTTTTGGAAAAAAGATACCTTTTTTTTGAAATGCTTGGATTTTTTTTGCTCATGTCATATATAGGTTCAGTTTTACCTTGCAAAGAAATATTCACATCATTTTGATTTGACATGATATCACTCAAAACTGCTACATTCTTATAGAAATCATCTATCAATAGTTCACATTGCTGATTCTGTTCTTCATAAAATTTAACTATCTATTCTTTTTTTTTTTTTTTTTTTTGAGACGGAGCCTCAAGCTATCCCCCTGGGTAGAGTGCCATGGCATCACAGCTCATAGCAACCTCCAACTCCTGGGCTCAAGCAAGTCTCCTGCCTCCGCCTCCCAAGTAGCTGGGA
>CAUYQV010002972.1:0-13420 GCA_963574575.1 Galagoides demidoff
AGAAGGAAGCAGCAACTCTTTACAAATGGATACTGACCACCCAAAATGAAAATATCAAAATGACAGATGGATATTTCCAAACATAATTTTAAGGAAGCACAATGAAATACAAGGAAAAAAAAAAAAAAAGGAAAACCAACACAAAGTACCCACAAGAAAAACACAGGAAACAAATGGAAAGTTCACAAAAGAAACCAAACTCTTTTTTTTTTTTTTTTTTTTTGCCAGGGCCGGGTATGAACCACCACTCTGGTTTATGGGTCCGGTGCCCTACACCTTGAGACACAAGTACCACCCGAAACCAAACTCTTTAAAAAATCAAGAAGAACTTCTGGAAATGAAATTTCATCCAAGGAAATACAAAGCAAGTTTTTAAGAATACACTAGACCAGCAAGAAGAAAGAACCTCAAAGCTTGAAGAAAATGCTTTCAAGAGCTTGATGAAATTTAACAAGTTGGCCAAAGATAAAGAACAGAGAAATAAAAATAACGAACAAAGTCTGCAAGAAATATATGATTGTGTAAAGAGGGCAAATAGAAGAATCATAGGCATACCTAAGGGTGAAGAAGAAAACACACTTGAGTTAGAAAATCTATTTGAGGGAGCAATTGAAAAAAAAAAAACTTTCCCAGTTTTGCTAAGAAAAACTAGATAGATATCCAGGTATAAGAAGCTCAATGCAGCTGGGCACCTGTACCTCAGTGGCTAGGACCCCGGCCACATACACTGGGACTGGTGGGTTCGAACCCAGCCCAGGCCTGCCAAACAACAATGACAACTACAACAAGAAAATGGCTGGGCATTGTGACAGGTGCCTATAGTCCCGGCTACTTGGGAGGCTGAGGCAAGAGAATCACTTAAGCACCGGGGCTTGAGGTTGCTGTGAGCTGTGATGCTATAGCACTCTACCAAGGGTGACAAAGTAAGACTGTTGAAAAAGAAAAAAAAGAAGTTGTTCAATAAACCCCTGAGAGTTGCATCACAAGGAGGCAACAAATAGTCATCAGACTGGACAAAATTATGAAAAAGTATGAAGGAAGAATCCTGCGTGGTGTAAGGCAAAAATATCAAGTAACTTACAAAGGGAAACCTAGCAGGCTAAACTGCAGGCTTCTCAACTGAGAACTGAAACTTTGCTTCCTAATGCCTCCCACACAATATAGCAGAACCTCTGTTGGCCACCCCAGAGACTGCTACAAACTGGTCAACCTACTGAGGTGATCAACACAAGGAGCTTCTATTGAATACATCTGCTACATTTCTGTTCTATGAAAATTGGGGTCAACTTGAGGTGGTCATTGTAGGGAGGTGGTCAATAGGACTAAGAGCTCCATGGATGTCAATGGGTATGCTAACTTTTATGGGCTGTCTCTTTGTATGGAGTTTCTACCATATTTGGTTCACTATATTCTGTCTCTAGAATCTATTCGTTCAGGTCTTCCACCAAATTCTTCCTCCAGGGCCATAGCAACAATCCCCTTGGAATGGAAGTTAAAATTGTAGAATCCTCTACCATAGTCACAGAAATGTTCACTGGACTAGCTGAGGAGATACGTGAAAGCCAAGAAGGAGGGTTAGTTATTACACAGTGAAGAGACAGAGGTCTATGCTTGGAACTTAAAGATTATCTGAGGATGTTCTTATGATTTTCGGGCTCAGTAAGAAGTTGGCAAAAGATGACATTGATATAAATTCATTGAAAACAGAGGCTTAGATCACTTTACAAGGTCAAGAGCTTTGATCCAGATTAGGAAATGTCTGAAAGCAAAGTGTGATGGAAAGAGTGGGTAGAGCTGCAAACAGGTGTAAAAATCAACTTATTTACTAATTTCTACTTAGAGAAATGAGGAAAGTGAAAGGTATACATTTTGACTGTCTTGTGTTTTGGCATTTACTTGTGGGTATTAATCATTTTTTTCACTTGCCATTTTTCTACTGCTTTACATAAGAATTGTTGATCGTGGTTAACTCCACAAATTATTTTTTATGTTATAAGTTATTCAGGTATCTAGATAAGAAAGGAATTGACATCACCTAGAGGCAGAAGCAGTGACTGATGCACCATTAGTTATTTTCTTTTAATGGAAGATTTAGAACATTTTAATTTACATCAGGAATAATTGTAACATGCTAGAAAAAAGCAAAATGTCACTGGTTTTAAAAGAAAGTTTAAACATGAGTGGTAACATGCATAAGTTTGCAGAGTAGCCAAAGATGTAAATGTGCCAGTGATATGTTTATTGGCTCTCAATCCAAAATTTCCCCTTTCAGCCTCTCCGATCTGCTGCTCAGGACAAGAAGACAAATAATACTTGAATATCACCTCTTAGATGTCTGCTCAGGAGTCACGTGGTCGTTCCAAAAGCAAAAGCTTCAGTGTTTTATGCAGCACAACTTAGTTCTTGTTGTTCTTCACACCCTAAAGCAATTACAGACATGTGAACCACATGATGTTTTTCCTTTGATTATTCCCACATTTCATCATTTTATAACCAGTCCTCTATACCAGTGACTCTTGATTTAAACTCTGAGTAACTAAAATAATACCTGTTTTTTTTTCTTTTTCTGGAACATTAAACAATAGTTGATCTGCCTCGTATTTTCCCTTTAACTCAGAAATGAGGCAAGCTCGGTTTAGTATTACTACTTCTAGTGAACACTGACTACAAATTTTGGTCAGTAAAGTATAACAAAAAATATATATATAAATAAGTAGAAATAAGTAATATTGTCACTATTCAAAAACAATATGGTTATCTATGTGGATTATCTATGCAGAAGCTGGAGAAAATACAGAAAGTATTAACATAAATAAGACATTTTAGCAAATATGAATATTAGATGAATGAACGAAATCAATTGCAAGCCTATAATTGATAACCCAGAGGCTAACTTCCTAAAATATATGTATAACAACAAAGATAATAAATTTTGTATAGAAATAAATCTAAGGTAGTTACTTGGACTTTACATAGAAAATTATAAAACCTTATTTTAAAAGTCTAGACATATGTAATTAAATGGTATATTAGTATTCTATTCTATTATCACAAATTCAATGTCTTAAAAGAACATAAATTTATTCTGTTACTGTTCTGAGGAAAAAGGCCAAAAATGTTTCATTAGGTTCAAATCAAGGTGTCCACAAGGTTGTGTGGCTTCTAGGGACTCTAGGGGGAAGTGCTTGCCATGCTGATTTCAGTTATCAAAAGCTGCCTACATTATTTTATATACAGTCTGTAACCAGCAGTTGTATCACTGTGATTCCATCTCAACTAATATCTCTCTCATGCTCCTGCCTTCCTTTTTCTGTTACGAAGATCCTTGTGATTACTTGAGATCATCCAGATAATTCAGGGTACGCTGGTTTGAATGTGTCTGACAAAATTCGTATGTTAGGAATTTAATCTCCAATGCAACAATGTTGGGACATGGGGCTTCATAGGAGGTATTTAGGTCAGGAAGACGCCACCCCCTTCAATAGATTAAAGTTGCCATATGAAGGGCTTGCATGAATGCGCCCTCCCTCTCCTGCTCTTTTACCACGCGAGGACATAGGGTCTCCTTAAAGGCTCCATTTTGAAAGCAGAGAAAATGAACCCCAACTTCTGGCACCCAGTGCCTTATTATGACAGCCTACATAAGTGTGAGAAATAAATTTCTGTCTCTTATCAATTACATAGTTGTGAAATAGCAACACAAATGGACTGAGACAGTCATCTCCTAACTTCAAGATCCATAACTTATTAACATTTGCAAAGCCCCTTTAGCCACATATGTGTAACATATGCACAGATTCCAGTGGTTAGAATGTGCACATCCTCTAGTGGGCATTATTTTCCCTGCCACACATGGAGATAGTCTATGTTAAAGGATAGGACAAATCAAGGTTGTGAATACACCATTTCTCTTCACCTAATAATACTAGTAATAAGTAAAGATTCCAATCAAATACCTAACAAAATTTTAGGAAAACAGAACAAGTTAATTCCAACTGAAATGGAAAAGAACAAAACACTAACAAGTGCAAAAAAAAAATTATAATAAGGAGGGAAAGTTACCTACTAAGAATTAAGCTCTAAGACCTTTTTCAAAAGTAATTGCATTAAAGACTGTGTGATATTAAACCCCTGTAAAACATTACTGCAGCAATTGGTTTTTAAATAGAGAAAATATTAAAACTGAATTCTTATATACCATATGAAGTTCAATTATAGAAAATTAAAGCCCTAGCTATATCTTAAACAAGAATTCTGTAAGCAAGGGATAAAGAACACAAAACATTAAGTCAAAGATGGATTCAGCCACAGTGAAATGTACTACTTCTGCATGTCAACCATTATATTAATGTTTTAAGAGAGAAAAAACAAGCCAGAAATGAAACATAGAAAACAGATTATATATAACACTTCTATATAAAAATGAAATTAAACAATATAAAATGAGTTAAATACCTTAGTGAATATTGAGAAAACTATAAATCTGAAATGGTAATGAATAAATGTATAATCTCACTTATTAGAAGTATGTAAATTAGACACACAGTAAAACCTAATTCAGAAAAAAATAGTTCAGCAAAAATTTAGAAGAATTGAGGTACTCCAATAGGAAAAAAATAGAAATTTAAAAATTTTCAGAACAAAATTTCTAGAAAAAATAAATACTCCCTGTTCAGAATAATGTACCAATAAAGAGTAAAAGTAAATTTTCTAGAAAAGGGAAAATTGGGAGAGCGAATTTACCTAATACGTTTGATGGACATCTGATAATTTCTTTCTCAACAGCAACAGGATACACAGGCTAGAGAGAGGTGTTCAGTGTTTTAAAAATAGAAAAGGGAATGGTTTTTCAAGACTATGTATCATCTTGAAACACTAATATAAAGTTGCATTGTGGAAAGCACACTGAGATAGCAAAACTGAAAGTTAATCTACAAGGACAAAGGATTCAAAATGTAGTTGTGATCTGGAACTAGACAAGGATGCCCATTGTCACCACTGCTATCCCACATAGTAATAGAAGTCCTAGCCATCACAGTCAGGCAAGAGAAGGATATCAAGGATATTCAAATAGGGATAGAGATAGGCAAACTCTCGCTTTTCACGGATGATATGATCTTATACCTGGAAAACCCCAGGGACTCAAGTACTAAGCTCTTAGAAGTGATCAAGGAATATAGCAGTGTTTCAGGATAGAAAATCAATACCTACAAAAGTAGCTTTTGTAATACCAACAATACTTTAGCCAAAGATATAATCAAAGACTCTATTCCTTTTACAGTAGTGCCAAATAAGATGAAATACCCAGGAATTTGTCTAACAAAGATGTGAAAGATCTCGATAAAGAGAACTGTGAAACCCTAAGAAACAAAATAGCAGAAAATATTAATGTGTGGAAAAACATAGCATGCTTATGGTTGGGAAGAATCAACATTATCAAAATGCCCATTCTACCCAAAGCAATCTACAGGTTTAATGCACCCCCCATCAAAGCACCAATGTCATAGTTTAAAGAACTTGAAGTAATAGTACTTCATTTTATATGGAATCAGAAAAAAAATTCAATACTATTTAGAAATAAAACAAATCTGGAGGCATCATACTAGTAGACTTCAAACCATACTACAAATCTATAGTGATCATAAAAGCATAGTATTGGCACACAAATAGAAATGTAGATATATGGAATAGAATAGAGAACCTAGAAATGGACCTAGCCACATATCAGAATTTGATCTTTGATAAGCCTAACAAAAACAAGCACTGGGCTAAAAAATCCCTGTTTAAGAACTGGCTAGTGATCTAGAGAAGACTGAAACAGGACCCACAACTCTCACCACTAACAAAAATTGATTCTCCCTGGATAAAAGATTTAAATTTGAAACATGAAACTATAAAAATACTAGAAAAAAGTTTAGGGAAAACATTTTAAGATATCTGCCTGGGAAAATATTTTATGAGGAAGACACCCCCCCCACCCCCCAGCAATTGCAGCAACACCAAAAATAAATTACTAGGATTTGATCAAGTTAAAAAGCTTCTGCACAGCTAAGGGCACTACAACTAAAGCAAACAGCCTTTAAAATGGGAAGAGATTTTTGCATGTTATGATTCTGACAAAGAATCTAGTGAGAATGCAAATTAATAAGGAAAGAACAAACAACCCCATTTCCGTGTGGGCATGAGACTTGAACAGAAACTTCTCTGAAGAAGATAGACAAATGGCCAACAAACACATGAAAAAATGCTCATTGTCGTTAGCCATCAGAGAAATGAAAATCAAAATGACTTTGAGATGTCGCCTAACTCCAGTAAGATTGTCCCACATCAAAATGCCCCCAAACTGCAGATGCTATTGTGGATATGGAGAGAAGGGAAGACTTCTACACTGCTGGTGGGACTGCAAACTAATACAACCTTTATGGAAAGAATTATGGAGAGTCCTCAAAGAACTCAGACTAAACCTCCTGTTTGATCCTGCCATCCCATTACTGGGTATCCACCCCGAAGAACAGAAATTGATTTTACCCATTTGCACCAGAATGTTTATTGCAGCCCCATTCATAATTGTCAGGCCCTGGAAGCAACCCAAATGCCCATCAACTCATGAATCAATTAACAAATTGTGGTATATGTATGCCATGGAATACTCTTCAGCCATAAGAAAAGAAAAGATTGAGACTTTACATCTTTTGTGTTTACCTGGACGGAGTTGGAACACATTCTTACTTAGTGAAGTATATCAAGAACAGGGAAAAAAGTATCCAATGTAAGACCAATATATAAATACACACTCATAGGAATAATAAAACACAAATATAGTCTACCAAGGGGAGGAGCAGGGGAAGTGTGATTAGTGGGAAGAAAGACAGAATTGGCTGAGATCTCACCTAACATACACAGTGTAAGGGTATATTTCAAAATAACTCTGCATTGCTCTGTTTAATTGAATAGATTGATAAGAATATAATATATAACCTTAAATATGTTCATTTAAACTATGAGCATAAATTTAAAACACTCTGTCTCTCTCTCTGTCTTACACAATAAAGGAATAATTAAACACTTCTAGTTAATTAAGATAATTATGAATATGTATTTAGTTCTATTCAATACAGAAATTGTGATATTGAATAAACGAGTATAACCTGATGACAAGCCATTTGCATATAATAGACCTAAAACAAAGAGAACATAGAGTCTTTCAAACTCCAGTGAAAAATTTACAAAATGTTTAAAAATATTGGAGAATAAAGTAATGCCAACAACCATCTAAACGGAAACTTACAAAGGCTAAATTGCTGTCTATATCCTCCTAACATGTGCTTCCCAGAATGTAACACCTGCTTTTATTCACAAAACTGTAGACAAAAAATCATATCAGAAATAAAGAAGACACTTAGGAATAACTCTTAAAATAAGAAAAAAATCAAAGAAATTATAAATTATTCAGAAATTTAAGACTTTGAGAATAAGTGCATTTCGTACAATGAAACAAAGTTAACACTAGAATAGAGAAAAAGAAAATATAGGAATGAATCAAATTTCTATTTAAGAATAAATGTGGGTGGTGCCTGTGGTTCAAAAGGCTAGGGCTGGGCCCATATGCCGGAGGTGGCGGGTTCAAACCCAGCCTTGACCAAAATAAAAAAAAAAAATTAGAAAAAAAAGAATAAATGTAACAACCACAAAATAAACTCAATAGATGGAAAATAAAGAACTAATAAATAATTTGTAGTAAACATTTATAAAGATTACATTAATAAGACCATAAGTTGTTTTTGTGGGGGGAAAATCAATAAAATTGAAAGAGCTGTTTGAGTTAAAAGATAAAACAGGCATAAAACTTTACAGCAGCAAATGTGAATTAGAAAACATTGGTGATTTACTGGGAAAACATAAATTAATGAAATTTGTTGTAAAAATAGTAAATATATATAGATCTGTAAACTTAGTACAAATGGAGAAATGGTCAGTATTTACCTTCAAGAATATTAGCAAGTGCCAGATTATAGCATAAAAATTCTTTAGAACACCAATGATCTCAGTGTAGCCAAAGTGAAAACATACACAGGATATTTTAACATTCAGATTTACAGTCTGAAATGAAGAGCAGAAATCATTACAAAAGAAAAGACATTGTTGGTCTAAAGTCATTAATGAATAATATATAATACTGCATACAAGCTTCCTTTTTAAACTCAAAGGCATCTCTCAACAGTTGTGAATCCAAAGATGCTAAAACCAGAAGATTATATGATCTGGTGAGTAGAATGTCTTTATGCAAAAGAACAAATAGACACTAGAGTAGAGAAAAAGAAAATATAGGAATGAATCAAATTTCTATTTAAGAATAAATGTGGGCAGTGCCTGTGGCTTAAAAGGGTAGCACACTGGCCCCATATGCCGGGAGGGGCCAATTAATATGAAATTAGGACTAAAGCTTTGAAAAGAGATTTGACTGAAAGGTTCTAAAGCTTAAGTGTCATTGGCTCCCTGTAAATAATCACTTGTCCAAGAAACCTAAAGCAACCTTCGCACATCAAATCAAGCCTTAGAAGACATCCCTTTACAGGCAAAATGTAAATAAGATGCCCATTACCCACAATTATATTCAATATGGTACCAGTTATTACAGCCAATGAAGAAGAAAACACAAGTTCGAAACAAAAGTTTTGTGTGTGCACAATGACAAAAAAAGCTATTATTATTGCAGATGATCTGTGTGTGTGTGTGTGTGTGTGCGTGCATGTACACAAACATATGTGACCAAGAAATAGAAAGCCTTTAGGATCAAAGGAAATATTAACAGATAAGTATAATGAGCAAAATCAGCAAGAGGGCAGGGTACATCTGCTGATAAGATAAACAATTAAAATCAATAATTGTCTTCAACATGAGCAATCACTGTGAACAAAATAAAATGGAAAAAGTAACATTCACAATAGCAAAACTAACATAAAAAATTAACATTAAACTGTAGTGATTCTAAATATAACTGTGTAAGATGTGTGTTTACAAAACTTTTCTGAAAGACACAAGAAATTAATCAGTATGTTATTCTATGTTGTTATATAAAACATTCAATATTGCAATTACACTATACACTTCAAACTACAAATAAAATGTGATAGTAAAAATATCAACAGTATTTTGAAAGTACATTAATACAGCAATGTGAAATAAATCTGGGAAAGATGACATAGAGATTTGGGCATTAGAAGTTTTGGGTTCTATTTGCTACTTGAAATTCATATAGATAAAACTAACTGCATAAAGTAAACAATTCAGCAGCATTGACTGCTTTATAATGTGTGCAATAACCACTTCTGCCTAGTCCAGAACATTTCCATCACTCTAAAATATAAATCCATGCTCAGTAAATAATCACTTCCCATTACTCTCTTCCCAGGCCCCTGGCAACCACCAATCTGCTTTATCTTTCTATGGATTTACCTGTTCTAAATATTTCATATAAATGGAATCATATCATATCAGACCTTTTGTGTCTTTTTTTCACTAAGCATGTTTTGGGGTTCATTCACATTATAGTAAATATGATTACTTCATTTATTTTTATGGCTGAAAAGTGTCCCATTGCCATGATGCAATGGTGCATTTCAAAACTATTAAGGAATGAGTATAATTGTGATGGATGTGTTACTTGTTCACATGTAAGAATTCCCATCATGTATCGAAGCAGTACCCTGAACTCCATAAATGCATCAATGTACAAAGTTATGATTTAATAAAAAATAATTAAAAATTAAAAAAAAGAAATCACAGTAGGGTTACCTCTGGAGGAAGGGGGAGGCTGTCACTGGGCAGGTCTAGGGGCTCCTGGGAAGCCAATTCTCCTGCTTGGCTGGGAAATTGTAACCATCCTCTGCTAACCTACAATATAAGCCTTGTGTGTCTTTCCCAGCATTTTATATCTCATAATAAAAAATATTATGGAAATTTAAAAAAAAAGAAAACTACAAAGAACAGGAAATATATTTACAATTCATTTGGTGGAAGTGGCTTAGAGTAAAGGTCATCCTCTTCACCTTCCTTGCATGGAGTAGACTTAGGGTGGGGATTGGTCTGACACGCTGTGCTGTCTTGGGTGGCAGAGGCATAGACATAAGGAGACAGGAGGGATGCAGGAGAGGGAGGCACACTCAGTACAACTTTCATTGATAAAAGTGTATAAGTGGATCCCTGAAGTTCCAACTTTGTGGTTCAAGTGTGAGTTTTATATGCAAAAATGCACACTAGTGGGGTTTTTAATGTATAAACAGTATGTAATACTTCTGAAAATTCAATTCTTTATTTATCTAAACTTAATTTTTAGATATCTAAAATCTTTATAATTTCCCTAGGAAAACTTTTAGTGTTTTCCAAGGCAACAGCAAAAACAAAATATAGATGTTGGTAGAGAGTATTAAATTTCTTTCAGAAAAACATTTTCGCATCCCACCAGCTTTTCTCTTATATGAATGGATTTCTCCTTCTCACACTAGTCCTGGAAATTTATATAACTTCTGTATTTTTTTTCAAAACTTCAATGCAAAATTTGGGAGTTAATTTTATTTTGTATTTCTGTGAGGGTACACATTTCCTTAACATAACCACTTGAGTGAAATCTTTAATATCTTCATTTTAAGTAGAACTGATCTCAGTTGGGCTTTAGCTTAGGAGGGTTTTTTTTACATTGTGAAGCCTAAGAGCTACTCCCCTAAATTTTCTTCTAGTTACTTAAAGCATTAATCTATTTGAAATTTATTTGTATACATTTTATTATGTATTGTGCAAATGTAGCATATGTGTTTTTAAAAAACTTAAAATTGTGCTTAGACAAATTATTTCACATTATACAATAATTATTTCTTTTTCTCTTCACCTAATGCCTACCTTAATTATGTACGGATTTCTTTTATGTGGGAGAATTTACTTGTACATGTTCTTTTTATTTCTCTGATCAATCTGCCTGCCTTTATAAAAGCCCTAAATTCATTTCATTAATGCAGCATTTTTAGTACATTTTATTATTTGTGCTGAATAAGGTTTATTAATATTTAAAACATTTCTGAGATTCATGGGTCATTCTCAGGTGAAATACAAACTCACTTATTAAAAAAAGATACATGAATAAATTAAACCTTACTAAGAATTTTAAGTTCCAGTAAACCTGTTAAGATAGTTTATGACTGTGGTATAGTGTTGATGGCACAACCTTGAACCATGAAGAGACCCGGGTTTGAAAGATCAGCCCTTGGTTTACCAACCATGGAATAGTCAGAAGGAGAATGAACATATACCCAAGTTTAGGCCTGATATTTTGCAACTGCAAATGGAAGGTAATAATGTTAACCTCGTAAGGATGCTGTGAATTTTAAAGAGATAATTATTTTAAGTGCTTAACTGAGAACCTGGCACCAAATGATCATCAGGTAAATGGTTGCAATATCAATCTAATTTTGTCAGAGGACTGATTTAGGAATAACATGGAGTGATTTACTGATCACCCGTACACATTTGCTTATTGACAGTATGAGATGATATCATCTCTGAAGAATTTCTGAAAATTAAAACTGTGAACTCATTCTTTGTCAGAACAAGAGGATGGCTGAATCTAGAACAACCAATATGTTAAAATATAAATTCATAATCACGTTTGATGATGATTAAGATTGTCAGGGAAATTTCTGGCTTTCCCTTATGTTATATTAATGACTCCCAATGAATCATGCCTCCCTGAGGCCATGCCTCTTTTCTCTGTGACATTGTCATTGTTCCCATCAAAAGGTGATGTTTATTTATCCACCTTCCTTGAGACTGAGTTTTACTTAAAACTTGCTTTAACCAATAAGATGTGGCAGAAATGGAGTACAGTCTCCAGTCTGCCAGGTAGTTTCCACTCTCATCATCTGAGAACCCTATGTTAGGAAAGACCAATCTACTCTACCAGGGGATAAAAAGCCACTAGGAGGAGAATCCTGATGTCACCCGGCAGGACAGCTTTCACCAACTGTAAGAGATGTGCTTGAGGCTATTTTGAACCCTCCAGTCCTAATGGAAGACTGCAGCCATATGCATGAATCCAGAAAGATTAGCAGACAAACTTCCTAGCTTGCTGAACACAGAATTAAAAAAGAAAAAGTTCATTATTTTAAATCAGTAAGTGTTAGGACAGTTTCTTTCACATTCATAAAAAATATGACAAATGAACCCAACATATCACATGTGGTGAATGCGCTCTCTCTCCACTCAAGCATCCTGTGCACCAACCACCTTTTCTGAGGGTGCAGGGTGTTTATAAAAGGAGATAGCAATTATTGTCTTCATGAGATAAACCGTGGAGCAAAACTTCTCATAACTTAATTCAAACAGAAGTTCTTCCAAGTACACTTTATGTAGGTACAACTTGTATTTGAAAAAGTTTGCTCTTCTAGACCTTTGGAGCACAAAGCAATGGAAAAAGACAAAGCGTTTTAATAATAAAATGAAAACTAATAGCTATAAAGGACTGAAGTGGTCATAAACCTAAATGATAGAAGTAACTAAATTGGACAAAATAAGACTGTGCCAAACACAGTCTATGATGTGACAAAAACTAACAAAGGCACTTTTATTATTTTTTGGGGGGGGCAGAATTTGGCTGGGACTGGGTTTGAACCCCCACCACCTCTTGCATACAGGGCCGGTGCCTTACTCCTTTGAGCCACAGGCGCCGCCCAACAAAGTCACATTTTCTGAAACTTTATGTCTTTGCAGTTCTCTTATACCATTACTTGTACATTGCTTCACTGTGATTTGGTCTCCTTCCCAATTTCCCACTTTTTTGGCTGCATGTAGACAATTAACACATTAACTCATTGACTTAACTAAAGACTATAACTCAATTCTGTTGTAATAATTTATTTTATTTTTTATTGTTTCAGGTTCATTGAGGGTACAAAGAATTAGGTTACACTGATTGCATTTGTTCAGTAAAGTCCCTCTTATAATTGTGCCCCACCCCGAAGAGGTGGGCCATACAACTTGACCCCCATCTCCTTCTGACCTCCCCTCTCCCCCCTCCCTCCTTTCCCTGCCCTTCAGCTGGAATTGAGTTTTTCTCTCATGAGGGTGTGTATTAGATTGTCTACTGGCTTCATTCTAGAATTCAGTACAATAGATTCTTGCTTCACCATTCTTGTGATGCTTTACTAAGAAGACTGTGTTCCACCTCCATCCAGGTTAAAATAAAGGATGCAAAGTCTGAATCTTTTTAAAAGCTGAATAGTATAAACAGTATACATATACCATAGCTTGTTAGTCCATTCCTGGGTTGGTGGGCATTTAGGTTGTTTCCATATTTTGGTGATTATAAACTGAGCTGTGATGAACAGTCTCGTGCAAGTGTCCTTATATTAAAAGGAATTTTTTTCTTCTG
>CAUYQV010002978.1:0-15140 GCA_963574575.1 Galagoides demidoff
TGATACAATGATTAAGCAAATGACATGAAATTTATGTTAACCAGCTTGATGAAAGTGTTTCAAATTGTATATGAAAACAGCACAATGTACCCCATGTTTGCATTAATGTATACAGATATCAATTAATAAAAAAAAAAAACAACTCCCTTGTAACTCACTCACATGACTATGTGACGTGCCTCTGTCACGTATGGAACCTGGACTCAATGAGATGGACCTCAGATGGACCTTTGGGAGATTTTAAATTGCAGACGATAAGGCACTATGAATAATTCACTTTCTGGGGAAGGTGGCCAAGCACAGCAGTGGGACAGATGGCTGCAAAGCCCCTGGTGGCTTTCCAGGTAATACACATGGCTCTGCCTGCTTCTCTCAGGCTGTGGGAGCTCTGAAGCACCCTCGCTGCTGGGACAGCTCCTGGCTGCCCACCTTCTGGGCTGGATTCCTTGGCTCTGCTGGAGTGTTAGGGAATTACTAATATCCTTAAATGAATTCCTTAAATTAGCTGGAGTGGTTTCTACGGATTAAAACTAAAAATCCTGACTTAGATAGTAGGGAAATTGAGTACATTTCCTCATCTCTAAAATTGAAATAACAGTATCCATCCAGAGAGTCTCTGGTTCGTAGGCAGCACTTTATCAACGATAGCTTCTGTTGCTTTCTATTTTCTAAAGACAAAATTCTCAAGACAAGACAAAATTCCCTCTTTAGTCTAATCTGCATGTAGCACCGAACAACATCGGTGAGTTTTATTTTTATACTTAAGTGTAAGTGCTTACACTTACTTTCTCTTGAAAGGCCAAATACTTTGAGTTGTTTTTTCACTTATTTTTCTAGAGCACTAGATAATAATAGGGCTGCATGGGACGGTAGAAACTTATTTGAAGAGGAGAATCAAAGGCGAGTGCCTCGGCTCCCTTCTATACATTCAGGGCTCTTATCTCTTCAGCTCCTGCCTTAGTCACGCAGTTGAGGAAAGTGGTTACCTTGTTTACCTTAGAGGATTATTCTGAAACTCATGAAATATTATAAGCATAAAGGCTTTGAAACTATACAGTGCCATGCAAACAAAAAGGATTATTTTTTTTTAATTTCTCATCTCCCTGTCTTTGGTATAAGCAAATGCAAAATTTTTAAATGTTTAATATATTCTCAGAATTTATCTCTGTGCTGAGCCTCTTCTAACACCTGTTTGTATGTGTCCTCCATCCAGATTTAATTTAGATTGGTCCTTTCACATTTTTGATTGAAAGACTTGAGGGTAAAATCCTGTAAAATAAATGTAGCGTACGCTACCAAGAGAGTCACCTTCTGAGCCTGGATTCAGGGGAAATGTCACTTTTCTTTCCAGTCCCTGGCACACTGACCTACACAAAGCAGGTCAGAATTAATGCAGGGTGGTGATGACTAAGAACAATAAGAAGACGGGAAATTAGAGTACTTTTACTGTTGCATGCAGTCATAAAATTATTACTTCACGGTTCTATCACACTACACGTCCTTTAAGTACATACTAGGAAATTGCTCTTTAAATTTCTGACCTAAATATTTCTTTTATATACAATATGATCCCTTTGTTCCTTTCTCAGAGGATTTGTGCCGATCACTTCCTAGTTTACAGTTTTTATTTCCGACACTGTGTTGGTGTGACGTTATTATATGCCACATGAAAAAAAAAAATTACCTAAGAAATAAACAAAGGCATTAGTAAGTATACAAAGTTGAGAACAAAAAGAACAATGAAATTATGTGGTATCATGAAAACTGAATATAAAAACCGATTACATGAAGGAATACAACCAATTATAAAAAACATGCAAACACGATATAATGTTTGAAATCACAAAAAGGAAATACTAAAACAATGGTAAGTAATTCATCAGAAGTGACACCTTAAATTAAGTAAAAAGTGAGAATTGACTTAAACAACTTCTTCCATTTATTTTACAGTAAGTTTAAATTCTCAAAAAACACCAAACTTTGTTTTCATCTTTCAACAATGATTTAAATTTTTTCACTCAGATTTTTTATCCATAAGATCCATCAAATTCTTTTTATTTCAGAAATTGTTCCTTCTCAACCTTAAATGGACCTCCAATTAGATAATCCCAATCTCTGTACCAGTACTGAGAATTGCTTAATGGCCTGGTATATTTCTTTTAAAAGTGTGCAACTACTGGCCAGACCTGGCTGCTCACACCTGTAATCCTAGCATTCTGAAAGTCTAGGCAGGTGGATGACTTCAGTTCAGGAGTTCAAGACCATCCTGACCAAGAGCAAGGCCCTGTGTCAACTAAAAGTAGAAATAGCTAGCTGGGCCTTGTGGTGCCCACCTGTTGTCTCCTCATCTCAGGAGACTGAGGGAAGAGGACTGCCTGAGTTCACGAGTTTTTTCCTTTGAGACAGTCTCACCCTGTCATCCTGGGTAGAGTGCTGTGACACCAGATGACAGAGTGAGACTGTCTCAAAGAAAAAAATATGCCCAAGTCCTTAAGAGAACTCTGAGTGCTTACATGAGGTCAGCATTGCCTCCTGCTATCCTCGTAATCTGTCACTCTTAACTCACCAACTCCAGTAATCACAATGGCCTTTGTTTTACTTCATGACCAGAACCTTTCCTAACCTGGTTCTTGTGTTCCTCTCCTCCCCGAGTGCTCTGATCACAGACGTGAGCCATCGTGCCTGGGCACCTTTCCCTTTTTCTCACTGTATAACCTGTTTTCTCAAACTCCAGAGGTTTGCTTACATGTCAGGTGTTCAGAAGGCCTTCTCTTCACCACTCTATCTGAATCCCACCACTGCTCACTCTCTTCTCTGTAGCTCTGATCATTTACTCATAAATAAGATTTATTTATTTCTTGAATCACTTGTTGTCTGCTTCTGATGGGGGTGAAGTGCAATCTGAGCTCACTGCAGCTTCAAACTCCTGAGCTAGAACAAGCTTCCTGCCTCAGCCTCTTTTTTTTTTTTTAAATAAGAAAGAGTCTTGCTGTGCTGTCCAGCCTGGTCATGTGCGATTTTGAGTGATTTGCTGCCAACACCTCCTGCAGTGCCAATGTAACTATTTCTTGAACTAACCTGTTTTGATCCTTTCCAGGAATCTGTATTTAGTGCTGTCCTTTTCTGATTTAATATTCTCTCTCTGTTGCCAAAATTTTATTTTCTCTAAGATATTTGACTTACTAAGTCACCACACAATTTTTTAATGTATGTATTCAGTTATTTAATTACCAAAAAACTCATAAAGTATGAATTTTTTGTATCTTTAAATATTGACTATGGAGAGTTCATCTTGGCATATTGACTATCTCAAGGTATGGATATTATTTTTATTTTTCATCAGCCTACCTCATTCTCAAACTCTTTTATGCTCTTCACTCCAGGATTCAAACCTTGAGAAATACAGAATCTCTTTGCATTCAGAGTGATGGATTAAATTCCACTTGCGAAAAGAATTTACATGAAATTTATAAGGCAGAGGAATAGCAAAGGCTAATTTTGTTCTAATAGCAGCAAGAAGCTTCTAATGATCTTTGGCAATTAGTAGACGCCGCTTATAAGTCTTTTCTAAAGCATTACCCACGTGCTGCCATGGACACCAAGATCATCCATGGTTATTTCTTTTTTATTCAATCTTAAAACACAGAGAACATGTTTTTGTTTCTTGTATTAATTCACTTACAGCCATATAAATAATATTTAATAATATTTGAATATTCTGATCATTCTCTCCTTTTGAAAACCACTTTGCTGCATTACCAAGATTTTATGGTTTTGCTATATTTCCATGTATTTCTCTGTCTCTATCCCTGTGTCTTTATTATTTTAATTCAATATATGAATGGGGTAAAAATGTTTTTGTTATAATTACCTAAACATGAAGAACGGTGGCCCAGATCACTGTGCTCCAAGCTTTTCAATGTTTGTATGCTAAGGGTTCGTGTGCTTCTAATTCCTTTCCTAAACCCTTCCTCTTTTGAATACCTACACAGGATTTTTTTTTGTTGTTGTTCCAGCCAAACAGTAATTGGTGAAATTAATCCCCTTTAAATGGATTGTAATACACAGATTGTGTTGCCAAACTTAGATATATAATTGACATGACAAGGAAGTGTATGTATGGAAATGTGTATGAGAGGATATCCGATTGTTCCCAAATTCACAAAGACTGGCAAGAGAGATATAAGATTTGAAAATGAGGTGAAAATCAAAAGTAGACAGACTAGTGGTGCCAAAACCAAAAAAGATAATGGCAGCTCTGGGGATTGGTGGGAAAAGTATGGAATGGAAAATAAATGGAGCAAAGCTGACCCTGCTTAGCTTGTAACATTAAAGAAAGTTTATTTCTTTCCTTCAGCCTGAACATTATCACAGTTTAGTTGTGGTCCAAATAAATTGTGATTGAGGTTGCCATATTGTGCAATGGCTTAACATTCAAGAATCAGGCTCAGTGACAACGTAGCTCAGTCCAGACGCCTATGGAATCAAATCAGCTGACTCAATAGCCAAGGGAGCCATATGGAATATATTTCACAGATTTTAAATGATATTTTTTGCACCATTTTGGCCAATGAAAGTGCTGGTTCACATCCAAATGTTCATAGAAAGATGGGCCAAGATGACTGACTCAAATTAGAAGTCAACCAGTCACACAGAGTTAAAAAAATCGACTCTAGCACTTTGTGGGTTAAAAATTCATGTGGTGTGTGATATAACTACTTATAAACTCAAGATCATTATGATGGACTTGGAAGCATATCTAAAATGTGGAAGTAATTATTGTTTTATATATTTGTTCATTTATATGCTGATACCTAGCCTATTAGTACACATGCTCAGTGAAAGCATGGCTTATTTTTTATTTTATTTTATTTTTTGCAGTTTTGGCTGGGGCTAGATTTGAACCCACCACCTCAGGCACATGGGGCTGGCGGCCTACTCCTTTGAGCCACAGGTGCCACCTTAAAACATAGCTTATTTTGTGTCACTTTTCTCCTATACATCCTGATAAGCTAAGTATTTGTGGACTGAATAAGAAATAAACAAGAGAATGTGACTGGTTAGAGAATGAAGAAAGTTCTCCTTGGCGGCATATTTAAAGTTTGTAAAAGTATGAAGGAATTCAACTACGAAAGGCTATCAGTGTTTCTTTAAAATGTTTTCCCATGAAACATTACCGTTAGCAGTTCTGAAACAATAACGAGATATAGTGAAAAATGTAACTAATGTAGTTTATAACTATCCATATTTGTTGGATTACAAATCATTACTGAATATTAAAAATGTATTAACTTATGTTAAAATAACAGTAATATACCTAATATGTGCAAATATTAATAAATAAGATCCTCTTGTATAAAAGACAAACAACTATATTTTTCCAAATGAAAAAATTAATCAGTGAAAAGAGTGACATTGTCTTACATTTTTTCAAATCCTCGGCTGAATGAAAAACAGCTGAATGCTCCCTTCTGCTTCTGAATTTAATCTGTTACATTATGTTGTATTTGTTGAAGAATGTAAAGAAAATTACAGAAATGCATTTAGGGTGGCAAAAGTTTGTTTTGATTGCCTTTCAAAAACTTGTAGATAATTTTCTTTTATATTACACCAAAACTTGTCAAATTATGGCTTCTTTAGTTATAATATAGAATCTGTAGCAATGAAATTTTATTCTATGTTATAATAAAATTCCATAGAGCCACCACGCATTGGAAAGTACGTTTTACCTTTCTTAACGATGATTTTGTAACCTGATGCTTTCATTGTTTGGAAAGTATTGGTTCCTTGTATTATTAAAATACTATAATTATTTACAAATTTCATTATATTATATTAAAAAATTACATTCATCCGTATCACATACAGTCTCATTGGAAAAGTTTGTAAGTATTTGGAAGCTTTCAAACTCAGAGTGGTGGGTAGATAGTTATTTTCCAAAATTTTAATTTTCACTTGAGTGCTCAAATTTTATGATGGGCAAAAACCAGTATAACCTATTTTCCATAAAGGGACAGGTTCACATAATTTAATCTTGAGAAAATGTTTGTTAAATATCCAGTTCCCAATGAATATATTCTGTCATGTATGAATTGTACATGACTAAAAAAATTAAATACTTCAGCTTCTAATTCAAACAAATGCAAGCAATTTTCTTGGGAATGATCATCATACTTTGGTAAAAAATAAAAGGGTTTATACACGTTTCCTTCTTTTTCACACTAAATATTACAAAGACATTTATTCAAGGTTTAAGACTTAATAAAATTAATAGTTATTACAGCTTCATCATTTTGAGAGGAAAAGACTATTATTTCTCTACTCCAACTATTATTTCTCTCTCCTCTTACACTCAACACAGGACCTCTCTGTGACCAGATGTATATGGGTCTTTCCCCACACCCAAGAAATTCCCTAATAGGCATTATCTTAGTCATTTTGTGTTGTTATAAAAGAATATCTAAGACTGTATAATTCATAAACATCACAAATCTATTTCTTATCGTTCTGGAGGCTGGGAATTCCAAGATCCAAGTTTCTGGATCTGCTGAGGGTTTTCTTACCATGTCTTCACATGGTAGAATGTAGACGGGATTGAGAGAATATGCCAATTCTAGGAAAAAAGCCTTCATAACAGAGGCATTAATCCATTCATAAGAGCAGAATCCTAATAACCTAAACACATCCCCAAAGACCCCACCTCCCAACAATGTTTCTCTGGGAATTAAATTCCAAACAAATAAATTTTAGAGGACATATTCCCAAATTACATGTCATTCCATATCAATAGCCCCTAAATCTTAAGTATCAAATTTCTACAGCTGTGGATCTGTGATTCCAAAATACAATGGCCTGACAGACATATTCCCATTGCAAAAGGGAGAAATGAGAAAAAACAAAAAGATTTATGGGGTCCAGAGTATGTCAGAACTCATCAGGTCACACATTAAGTCTTAGAACTTGAGAATAATTTTCTTATATTCCATATCTGGGGGCCCAGATACACCGGGGTTGGGATTGGGCCCCTGGGCCTCAAGCAGTCTTGCCCTCATGGCTTTGACGGATGCAGCTCACACTTCAGCTGTCACACCACAGAGTTGCATACGCCTGCAGGTTCCCAGATTGGTGTCCCACGCGGCTGGCTCTACAGTTCTGGAGTCTCAGGGTGGCCACACTCATGGCTCCTGTAGGCATTGCCCTAGTGGGAACTACATAGTGGTTCCACCCTGTAGAAGGTCTCTACTGAGGCCTCCACGTTCTGTATAATTCAATTCAATTCCAATACTATCTACCTGTGTCCGAAAACAAAGGTCGAGTGCTCAGTCCTCCCAGACTGCCTCCACGCCAGACACCAATAGAAAACAGTAGGATGTCACCTGTAGATCTAACCCACTGGGTACAAACTGGAGTTCACATGACCCTCCCCACCTTGTTATGGTTGATTAATTTACTATGGCTATTCATAAAATCCAGGAAAACACTTACTTATGTTTGCTATTTTATTTTGAAGTGTATTGCAAAGGATACAGATAAACATCCAGAGGAAGAGATGGTAGGGGAAGGAATGGTGTGGGGGGTCCAGAGCATCCATGCTCTTTCTGGATGTGCTGCCTGCCAGCACCTGCACGGTGCTCGGTGCTCAGCATCCCAGAGCTCAGCAGATGCCAATGCTCTAGTGTTTCCATGGAGCTTAATCTGCAGCCCACCCCACCCCCACCTTTTCTGCAGGCTGGTGGATAGGGCTCAAAGTTTCAATCCCCTCATCCTCTAATCCAGGAGTGTCCACACTTCTATTTTTCTCTGCTGCATGCTGGATGAATATGAGTTCTTTTGTGCTACACAGTAAATACACAAGCACTAACAAAAGCTGATTAGCACACACACAACAGGCAAAGGAAAACTTTTCTGTGATATCCCACGCCTCAGATAACTCTGCAAAAAGAGTCTTCACAAAATCAGCATGCAGAGGGCTTCAGATTGGGTGCCCCTACTCTGATCTCACCCCTTACTGGTGCTTGGTCCCTTCATGTGTGGGGTCCTACCCTAAGTTGCCCTATTAGTATAAATTTAGATGCAATCAAAGGGAGCTTATTAAATAGCAAAAGATACTCTGATCAGTCAGGAATTTCTAAGGGTTTTCAGAAGCTCGTGATAGAAACAGGGACAAAGAACACATTTACTTTATCTTACCCCACAAACACTCTTTCTTTCCTGTTTTCTTTTTCATTCATTTTTTTTCTGTAAGAATGTGGAGCTGGTTCCACATCTTGGTGATTATAAATTGAGTTGAGATAAACAATCTGGTAAAAATGTCCTTATGATAAAATGATTTTTATCATGGAATAGTATTCAGCCATAAAAAGATGGAGACTTCACATCTCTTGGATTAACCTGGGTAGAGATGTAGAACATTCTCTTTAGTAAAGTATCATTAAGAAAGGAAAAGCAAATATCCAATATACTCAATACGAAAGCCAGCAGATGAACTAATACAGGCCCACAAAAGAGAAAAACTGAATTTAATTCAAGTTGTGGGGGGGAGGGACAAGAGAGGAGGGAGGGGGATTGAGGGGACCCCACCTAATGGACACAATGTAAGGGTATGTGGCACACCTCCTGGGCGCGGACACAAGTTCCTCAGGGACCTTACTTAACAAGTGCTAACATTGTAACCTAATCATATGTATCCTCATATTAATCAAAATAATAAAAAAAGACCAAAAAAGAAAGAAATTCTGATTATATACACATGTGCACACAAAAAAGACTATGGAGTTGGAGGTTACAATGCTTGATTCACGCTAAGGCATCAGTGGTCTTAGCCAAAGTTGCTTTTTACTACCATAACAAATATTTAAAGAGGCAGAAAAAAGAAAATAATATTAAAATGACCCCCTAAAAACCTCCGAAAAGCATTTCAGGGACACCCAGGGCTTTCCAACCATATGTGTGCAACCACCATCTTAATTAATTTATAGAGGTTGGTTACTTGGTCATCTAAAATTAGAATCATGACCCTTTCCAGTATTAAGAGCAGACCAACTTACATGGAGTGGATTTATACTCCACTAGAGTTGCTAGAGTAGGATGTTGACCTGAATGATATATTGTAGTTAGAGAGGTAACTATAACTAGCATATAATTTAGTTGTTGTCTATTTCAGTGGTATTAGCAAATATCTAGGGATCTCGTTCTTCCAGGAATATAGTATAGTAGACCTGTGTTTCTCTGCCTTTATTTCACATTAGGTGTGACCCGACCATCGTAAATTGCTTTAGCCAAACTGGGTGGCAGTGCTGACTAAAACGTTTTCGATCTTTCCCACTCAGTAAGTAGACCTATGCACTGTGCTTCTGCTGGAGGGATGGCCAAGAATGAAAGAAGCCAAGAATCTCTCCTTTGGGGAGTGTCAAGGAAAAAAGAAGCCATACTCACTAAAATAATTTAGGGAGGTTTATTCTGAGCCAAAGTTGAGGACCATGTGCAGGTGATGGGCCCAAGAAGCCTTGAGCAGGCCCAACTGGAGATAGCGGGGTTACAGTTTGGTTTGATACATTTTAGGGAGACAGGAATTACAGGTGACATCAGAAATCAATGTGGAAAACATATATTGGTTTGTTTCAAATAGGTGGGACATCTGGAATAAGTAGCTTACAGGTTATAGGTGGGTTTAAAGCTTCTTTAGCTGACAATTGCCTGAAAGAATTAAGCTCTTTCTAAAAGACTAGGAATCAGTGAAAAGGAATACTTAAGATAAAAGGTCTGCTAATTGGAGACAAAGAACCAGACAGACTCACGTGGTTTGTTATGTATATTGAAGACCTGCAGGTAGGTCTGGCAGAGCCTTCAGCCTGTTAGTGGAACGACTCTAAGAAGGGGAAGGGGCATGGGTGAAGCCTGTCTGATCTCCTTTTTCATGGCCAGCAACTCAGTTTTAGGGATTCTCTTGGCCAAGAGGGGGTCGAGTAAATCAGTCCCTGGCAGGGGTAGGGGAGCCTTAAGATTTTATTTCAGTTCACAGGAGCATGCTGTCCCAATCCACTACACCAATGACAGACCCCTACAGATTGAGACTTGGTACCTGGGTGAGAATGGGCAGGAAGTTCAGATAGCCCTGCAGAACAGCCCCAAATGGCCTCCTGCACTGCAGCAGGGCACACCTGACGCCATCACTTCCCGCGCAGAGACGTCATGCAGCGTCACTCACCTGACGCCATCACCTCCCGCGCAGAGACGTCATGCAGTGTCACTCATCTGACGTCAGTCCTTCCTCAGCTGCGCCCAGACCCCTCTCAAGGGCAGGTGGCAGCAGGAGATGGCTGGTAAGTGAGCTGAGAAGTGGATGGCTACGTGGAAACCCTCTGGGGAAGTGGTGGGAGGACGACGTGAGTAGGCGAGGCTCCAAGTCCCCAGCACACATTCCATTGTCTCAAGAATTTCACTTACACATTTCAGTTTCACACATACGATTATTAACAACATCAAGGGCGGGGTTCCTCCTGAGACTTCTCTCCTGGTTTGCAAATGGTTCCCTTCTCACCAAGTCCTCACATGACATTTCCACTGTCCATGTACATCTCTGGTGTCTCTTTTTGTCTCCAAATTTTCTTGTTTTATAAAGATACAGGTCAGGTTGGATTAGATTTTACCCCTACAGCCTCATTTTAAGTCAGATATAGTCGATATGGATTAGAACCCACTAAGGTGACCTACTTTAACCTCAATTACCTCTTTAAAGTTCCTATCAACAAACAGTAAGGTACTGGAGGTTGGGATGTCAATACATGAATTTGGAGGGTGAGATGGGAGGGAACACAAGTGAGCTCAAAACAACGGTCTTATTCCCACCATTAGATGTTCTGGAATAGTTTCATTCATAGATCTCTGTCTCTATACATATAGCTGTATGTATTGATTTCTTTAAAAATATGGAATAAAATAATTTTACAAAGATTTCTTGGATAACTTGTCCTTTAAAGTAGAATATTACAAAAGTGTAAGTTCTTTGGGTGATTTCCTAGGTATTCATCCCAGCCTCAACTTTCTGCTGTGAAGCTGGATGTGCATCTTTTCAGTTTAGATATTTAACAAATGTATTTAAGTGCTCAGAGATTCTTTATAGATTATTTTATGGATATTTTATAAAGTTTTAAATCCCTTTTGAGGCATAGCTAGATCCAGAACTGCTAAGATCGGTAATGGTTTGGGATTTTCTGATATTTGCTTTCAAGTGTATGTAGACAGTGAGTTGGGGGCTGCTGAAAGTGTAAAAATTCTAAGTCTGCTTTATTAACTTTAAAGAGAACCTTTAGGGATGAAGTCTGCAGCTTCATCTAGTTTTTTAGGTCAGGAGCAGAAAGATGCAGATTCGTATGCTATTGGCATTAATTTCATATTTATCCATGTTAATTAACATTGACTTTGTATGTGTGGAGCCGTTAAAATATCAAAATTACCTGAACATATTTATCTGAAATACCTCCTTAAAATAAGTTCATGTGTCAGCTACTTTAGGAATTTTATCTCATGATCATCCTATATAGAGCCTAATTTCTTATGCACATTTTCAGATGATATTAAAGGAAAACAACTTTTAGATCACTATTAATTTATATTTCCCTAGAGAAAGATTTTTAACAGATACAGAATACATATTTCAATCTACTCATCTGCGTAATTTAAATAAAGCATGCATAGATATATATGTAAATCTCAGACAAACTTCAGATCAGTTTTCAATAGAGTTACTCATTTTTAGACAGCGACACAAAGAAGAATTGGTCCAGGTATGAAAACTTCATATTATAGCATACTTAGGCATCAGTGTGTAGGCTGAACTGTGTATATGTATTCATCAATATATATTTTCTGCTTAGAAAATTAATAATTCATCATTTAGTTATTCAATTTGGAGAATAAAATGTTGTCAAAATATAGGCTTCTCCATTTTTTATAATGTTAATCTACAAAGCCTTTTTAAGTTGTCCTCAGGCTCAAAGACCATATCGTCTGATTAACCAGGAATTGTCTAATTGAGTTTTATACATCTTTGTGCATTCTCCCAGGACATTTTCTTTCTAAAGAATAGAATCAATTTCACCCCTTACTTATCATATTAAACTTGCTTCATGTATTGATTTTTTTCTTTCCCCTCTTTCCTATTCCATTTTTTTCCAGAAGTTTTATTAATAGTAACATTCTCTTCTCCCCAACACACAAGATTGACATCATAGCTCACAGCAACCTCAAACTTTTGGGCTCAAGTGATTCTCTTGCCTCAGCCTCCCATGTAGCTGGGACTACAGGCACCCACCAAAATGCCCGGCTATTTTCAGAGAGGGGTCTCCCACTTGTTCAGGCTGGCCTAGAACTCCTGAAATCAAGCAATCTGCCCATCATGGCCTCCCAGAGTGCTAGGATTACAGGTGTGAGCCACCATGCTGAACCTTCATATATTCTTAAATTCACAAAGACTGCAGGAACTGTTTCTTTTTGAATGAAGAATAAATACAATTTTAGTTTCTGAGGTTGTAATGTAAATTTATTTTCTGTGCTCAATTTCTGTGCAACCTAAATACCAATATAAAGTGAGTGGCAAAGAATAAGAAGATAGACTATATTAGAAGTGTAAGAAAAGATGAATACAAGTCATGTTGAGCACCTCTTGTAATTGCAGAAGTCAGATGTGGCTTAAGTATTACAAATTTGGTACAGTCTTTCCCTTTCTTAAGGAATTATTACTGTTTACATGCCCATCTGTAGCAAAGTAAATTCATCATATATATGAAAGATCTAAGCCAGAAACACTTAAATGTATATAAGAATTGTATCTACTCTGAATCCCTGCTTACTAATAAAGATTAAAGCTAGAAATTGTGGTGTAGGTGGGGTGCCTTGGCTCAAGCCTGTAATCCCAGAAGGCTAAGGTGGGAGAATCCTTTTAGTTTAGAAGACCAGCCTGAAGAAGAGCAAGATCAGCTGGGTGTTGTGGCGGGCGCCCGTAGTCCCAGCTACTCCGGAGGCTGAGGCAAGAGAATCACCTAAGCCCAGGAGTTGGAGGTTGTTGGGAGCTGTGCGATGCCATGGCACTCTACCAAGGGCGATAAAGTGAGACTCTGTCTCAAAAAAAAAAAAAAAAAAAAGAGCAAGACCACAGTCTCTATAAAAAATAGAAAGAATTAGCTGGGTGTTTTGGTGCACACCTGTAGTCCCAGCTACTTGGGCTGAGGCAGGATGATTCCTTAACCTCAGGAATTTGAGGTTGCAGTGAGATAGGATGGCACCACTGTACTCTAGCCGGGCAACAGAGCAAGACTCTCTACATAAATTAATTAATTAGTCAATTAAATTAAAATAGTGGTGTAGTTTTATATACTCAGGAGATTGGTTTTCTAACTACACACATGGAAATATTTCACCTGAACAGAAATTCTCATACCATAGTAGGCATTCTTAATTTCCATGAATTCAAATAGCCTTTGAAAGCACTGGAACTAGTTTTGATTTTTCTCTGACTGTAGTGTGGTGATGACTCATGCACAGATGTTTCCGTTTATTTAAAAAAATCATGTATTTATAAACATCTTAAATCAATAATGTCTACTTTTCTCAACTATGTGGGCTGGGTGTGGTAGCTGACGCCTATAATCCTAGGACTGTGGGAGGCTGAGGCAGGTGGATTTCTTGAGCTTCGGAGTTTGAGACCAGCCTGAGCAAGAGCACAACCCTGTCTCTGGTAAAAGTAGAACATCTGGTTGGACTTCGTGGTGGGAGCCTGTAGTCCCAGCTATGTGGGAGGCTGAGGCAAGGGGATCACTCGAGCCCAAGAGACTGAGGTTCTTGAGAGCTATGATGATGCCACAGCACTCTACCCAGGGCAACAGAGTGAGACTCTGTCTCAAAAATAAAATAATAAAATAAAATGTAAATGTTCCACATAGTATTACAAATCTTATACTATGGTATATATAATGCTGTTTTATCTCTAGCTTATCTAGTTGCAATTAATTGCGAAAAGTTAGTTTCATATAACTTTAATGGTAATAATTTGGTAATTAATAATTTCAATCTATGATACACAATCACAACTTTTTCTCTTAACTGCTGTATTAGTCTGATTCAGTCTGTCTTCAGCAACAGAATTTATTCCTCACAGTCCTAGAGGCTGAAAATATAAGATCAAGGTGCCAGCAGGGTGGGTTTCTCCCGAGAGTTCTCTGAGCGCTCACAGGGCCTTTTCTCTGTGTGTGGTCCCTGCTGTTTCTTCTTCTTTTTATAAAGACACCAGTCCTGTCAGATTAAGAACCCACTCATATGACCTCATTCAACACCGTCTACCTCTTTAAAGGCTCTGTCTCTAGACACAGTCAAATTTGGAGTTAGGGCTTTGACGTGAATTTGGGGGGAGTGGAGGGACACAATTCAAGGAGACCTGTTCTTGTCAAATGGTTGGTGCCATATGGAAAGCTGACCAGACTCATTTCTTTAATGACTTAGACTTTCTAAACCCAAACAACAGCAAAATACCTGTGTTTATCCGCAGTGACACCAAGGGGTATCTGCTGAAATAAAGCCAGTAGTTTGAGTCTCAGAAACTCTATGGTTAACAGGAGGACTTGGCACTCAGCCCCTTAAAAAACTTATTAATTTTTTTTGTAATCAAATTAAAAGCATAGCCACATTTTCAAGGAGAGGTGCATGTTACTGATGTGTCAGATGGATAATTAGGACCTCTCATTCTTGCTGGGGACAAAGCATGGACACTCAAGTTGGTGCTGCCCAACCTAGGTCCTGCCTGGAACAATTGCCTCACCTGGGAAGAAAGACATGGGTGGCCCGGTCTTGGTGTTGCCCACCTTAATCCTGCCCTGTAACAGATTTTATTAACCCAGTATAACGTGGTTTACTATCCAACCTGATTCCACTATAACTAGGGTGACCCGATGTCCCACTTTTGGCGGGACAGTCATGTGGCATTTTAAAAAAGTCCTGATTTTTGGAAAGACTGCACAAACAGGCGGGAGAACAAGAAGGGAATATATGGTTTCCAGCTGCCATGTGGCTATTTCTCTAGAATGAGTTTTATTTTTGTTAATTTTATAATGTTAAACTGTAATAATAACAAATAATTGCTGAGAAGT
>CAUYQV010002981.1:0-34292 GCA_963574575.1 Galagoides demidoff
ACTAATTCCACCCCATGATTATTTTACACCATTTGGCCAGATGAATAGATAAGGGTAAGTTGAGTTATGGGCTCCTGGAGTAGTGATTAATCAGTCCTTTGCCCCAGAGCTGGGACTGGTGTCTGTGCCTTTTCCCCTAGAACTTTGCAAAGGACCCATACAGTTCTATGGCCTTAGACATTGGGGACCTGTTTGGTGTAGTGGGGCTAATTGATTATGTCTTGTTTTCAGCTGGTCTCCGTCATACCCTAGTGAATCAGTTACTCTGGGTTGAAGTCTCAGCTGTGGAGAAATAACAACAATTAAGTCACACACACATACACACCCGCAGGCAAAAACTGGAAAAGGAAAATCAAACCTTCCCACAACCAAACACTCAGGGTACCACTTTCAATGATCCTTGGGTGATTGGCCCAGTTCAAGAGGTCCAAATCAATTGTCCCTGTCAGTACTGGTCTCAGGTGGGAGAGTTCAAAAGGTTCCAACAACTCTGCTGGCAGCTCAAGTATGACTCACTCAGGTGCTCTGTGAGGTCGGAAGGACCCATCCAACAAATGAATTAGTCTGGGAAGGCTGATGCCTCTTTCCATACCTTGCACCTCTGTCACACCCAGTCACTGGTAACTCTGCAGGGCTGTGACCCAGTTCCCTCCAATGAGAAGATGCTCTAGGGGTTTGTGCCTTCCTGAGTCACAGGGTAACCTATATCTCCTCAGCCATGCCATTGCTCTCTGCCACTATTGGCCTGACAACCTCGGGTGCTTAATGGAAACTGGGGCAGTTCACTTAGTTCCAGCCCCACCCCTGATTGATGTTGCTGACAGAACAGAACAATTTTGCAGAATTTGTTTCTGTCTCAGCTATATTCTCCTGCGGACCAGATGCTTTTGAGTTCACAGAAACCATGACTCAGCCTTAGTCTGTGCAGATGCCCAGAGCTGGCATGTCTGTCTTAGCTGCAGTCTTTGTTGGAGTGGGTGTCGTTAGAGCTCACACTCAGCTCTCAGTCCACTTACCTTTGTCTCAGCCATGATCCCCTGAGGGCTGGGTGCTGCTTAGGCTCACTAAAGCAGTCCTTCTGGCTCAGCCCCACCCTGGGAGTATGTCATCTTTGTGCCCTGTCCAGGCAAACCATTTACTCATGGGACCTGTGCTTACATCCCAGATCTGTTCTGCCAGTGGCTGCCACTGGAGAACATGCCCAGCTTCCTCTGGTTGCCCAGAAAAGCAGGGACTGTCTCTTCAAAATATCCCCAGGTTTGTGGGCCCTATTGTTCCTGCCACTGATGCTGCTGCTCTGTGCCATGGGGCACCACCTCTCCCTCTCCCCTATGGTTTCCTAAGTTCACCGTCTTCTCCTTACTCCTGTGCTGTAGAAACAGCCCATCCCAGCAACAGCCCATGCCCTATCCACACCTCTTGAGAAAATGCCCATGAATCTGAACTCCATGGGGGACAGGCCTCCAGACCTCAGGAGGGGAGTGCTTAGAGTTCAGAATTGCAGGTAGAGAATATATAGTTTTATACAGTTTTAAGCCTGGTGAGAGAGTTCCATGGCATGTTTTCAAGTCCTCACTAGGGAAGGAGTTCTGGTTTTGAGAGGGTCCCTCCCATGGAATAAAATATGAGGGGATCTGAACTCTGCTTGCTTGTTTGTACAAAGTAGACTGCAAGCCATTCTCATGTGGGAGGGGACTCCTGTCTGCTTGGCAATGGATTTTGTACCTATTTTGTACTGCTGAGTTGCAGTTTCTGTGAACTTTCGTTTGTATCCTTGGGGTTGCAGCTTGCCTCAGCAGTGTTGATGTGCATTCTTCAACATTCTCCCTTAAAAACTATTCCCTGTATTTCTGTTTAATGGCAGTGCTGCTCTGTGCAAACATGCTCTGGTGATTAAAATACATAGATTCTACAACTTGTATTTAAAATTTAGTGTGTAATACAGACAATAGACCAATAAATTCATGACACTGCCTGATTGCTGTGTCGTAATTAGTATATAAAAAAAAAAGGACAGAGAGACAGTTGGATAATAGCCCTGGAAAAAGCCACTAGCTTGAGCAAGCCTGGTTAAAAAATACTTTGCTCAGAGTGAATAGCAAGTGTAAAACCCTAAATGAAAATGAATTTTGATTATCAGGAAAATAGTCATGAGATGAATATTTTTAAAGCACAGTACTTAGGTACATTTGTGTAGGAAATAAGGACTTAGATTTTGTTCTGGATGAGAAGAGTGGCTAGCGAGTATAGCAGGATCTTATTACAGGTCTAGAACTCACACAGTGTGTAGAGAGTTCTGAGGAGATTCAGTAAATGGAGGAGGTGAGTTACGAAGGAATCAAAGCAGCTGGAGTTTGTTCTGGGTTTGATAGAGAAAAGCATGCACCTTGAGGACCCCTTGAGGCCTGGAAACATCAGGACAGTTGGGTGGTACTTGAAAATTTCTGTGTCTACTGCCATGCACAATGACTACAGCATCTACTTGATGAAATGAGCACAATATTTGCATTATAAATGAATCAGTATGATTGTTCATACTGATAAAGAAAAGGTGACCAGACTGTTTCAAACATGGGGCTTTAGCATATATACCCTAGAAATTGGAAGAGTCTTCTTCAATCCTTTGTTGAATTCTACTCAGGAGAAGAAAGGCACCACCAGCCTCCCAGGAGGTGTGTTTCCAATACCAAGCAGTGTTGGCTCCTTGTGTGTGTATTCCATGTGCCATTTTGAAGAAAGATGTGTTTGCATTTTGATTCTCTGCTACACAGATTAAAGCTTAGAGTGTCATTGTTTGATGGTGATTACGGTGGTAACTATTTTGTTTCCTAAATTGAAAACTGGAATATTGTTAGGCAATGGAAGAGGATAGTTACTTCCAGTAACTTTGGGACTTGAAATTTTTCAGGCATGAGACATTGAAGTTGGAGCTTAAGTTCTATTTTCATCAATACCCAGCAGCTTTCTTTATGGGTGTCAGAACTTATGTAATGTACCAGCACTATGGGAAGGATCACTCTCCTGGTTACAATATAACTTGGAGAACATTGTTCCTATGGCTACAGGTGGGTGTAAAATTAGTGTCTCCCTTGATAATTCTTGTTAGCCTAAGAAAGAAACTGAGGTAAAATTAATATACAGAGTTTATTTGGGCCAAGGGTGAAGGCTCCAACTTGGAAACATTCCCAATTTATTTTGGAAAGTGCTTCAGAGAAATAGGAGAGGCTTAAGTTTTTTTTTTGTTTGTTTGTTTGTTTTTTGTTTTTTAAAGGAAGAATCATGAGAGAAAGCAATTAAAATACTGATTTTTCAAAATCTTCATTGTTTTATAGAAATAACATTGATTAGTGATTGGCTATATATTGGTGAACTCTAGGGCATGAGCTATGGTGCCCAGCAAATGGCATTGTTAGGTTAATTTAGCTATGGTGCCCAGCAAATGGCATTGTTAGGCCACTAGGCATCAGACAGTCCAGAGCCCACGTAGCAAGTATTTTCAAGAGGTTATTCCTTAGGTTAGGGGGTAGGGTGAGATTGTGACTGCAGTCACATTTTGGTGTCTCCCTAGACCTGATAAATTAAGGAGAGCTTGCATTCCTCAGATAAAGTGTTTTTCTTTATCATCCCAAAAGTACATTGCTGAAATTATAGACATAAAACTCCAACATCTCAGATTGGAGGACATAATGTATGTATGTAATACACTCAATTTCAGGGTCCTGAATTTATTTTGCAAATGTAACAAGTAATATGGCTGGGTATAGTGGCTCACATTTGTAGTCCTAGCACTCTAGGTGGCCAACATAGGGCAATTTCTTGACCTGAGGTGTCTGAGATCAGTTGGAGTAATAGAAAAACCCAGTCTGTACTAAAAATAGAAAAATAAGTGGGGCATGGTGGCCCAGGCCTGCATTCTAAGCTACTCAGGAGGCTAAGGCAGGAGGATAGCTTGAGCCCAGGAGTTTGAGGCTGTAGTGAGCTATTATGATGGCACTGCACTCTTCATGGGGTAACAGCATGAGACTGTGTTTCAGGAAAAAACAAAATGTAACCAGCAATGTATATATTTTTTTTAATTTTATTTTTATTTATTTAGTTAGTTGTTTATTTGAAGTTTTTGGCCAGGGCTGGGTTTGAACCCGCCACCTCTGGCATATGGGGTTGGAGCCCTACTCCTTTGAGCCACAGGAGCCACCCCCCAGCAATGTATATTTTTAAAAAAACATTATAGATGGGCAGTGCCTGTGGCTTAAGGAGTAAGGTGCTGGCCCCATATGCCGGAGGTGGTGGGTTCAAACCCAGCCCTGGCCAAAAACTGGGGGGAAAAAAGATTATAGACAATTTTCCTAAAACCAATAAACAAATTGTGTGTCAGAGCCTTAGCTAACTTAATCTCAAAACCTTTATACAGGACAGCTATGAAGATGGAACTAAGAGGGCTCTGTGTGCCCAACAAATAGTAGGTTAAGTCAGTGTCTGTGTCCTTTGTTTATTCCTTTCCTTAACCACTGAGATAGCTCAGGGCCAGAGAAATTATATGTCTTAATTCAGGTCACACCACTTGAGAACTGCATATTGTATAATTCCAACCACTCAAGAACTGCGTAGTGTATAATTCCAACAGTTCATATTACTTCCTTTTAAATTTTAAGTTTACTCATGGCTTTTCCATTTCTTTATGGAACTTCTTATTCTCTGTGCAGCAGAAAGAGTTTCCTGATAATGGGGAAGCAACATCTTCCTAGTTTAAAGTTTACTCAATCACTGCATTCAATAGTACTATGACTCACCTTGTCCGAAGTTCTTGAATTTGTATTTGGGGAGAGGAAGTAGATTTGTAATGACACATTCTCTGCTAATAGTCCAGTGAATTATTTAAAATGTTTAAGCTCATTGTGTTCTCATGGTCCCTCAGGATCCTGCAGCAAACCAAACTGTGTAACAGGAGAATCTCTTATCTGCCAAAATTCATCAGAAGAAAATTCCTGAGGACACATACATAGTAATATTCACTCCTTACTGTTCTTAAGCTGGTCATTGCCCTTATCTTAAAATTAGAACACAGCTTCACCTTCTCTAGTGAAATATTTCTGTTAGCCTGTGTTCATTAAATAATTTTCTTTTCCTATTACCTTATTACAAATAAGGTAATTTGTAATAATATTACAGGTATTACCTATTACCTTATTATTTTTAATAAAACATTTCATCTTTAATTTTCTCAGGTTCTAAGTTTGCAAGACAGAATGATAAGCTGTTATATTTTGTGCAGAGGCTTATGTCATCAGGTCTTAGATATTCTTTTTCCTCAATTGCTCTCTGATGTTCAAGTCCATGGGGACTAAAACCTCAGTCATTTTGCTTGATTTTGCTGATTTGAAGGAACATCAATTTAGTTCTAAACTTTTCAACCAACTAATCAACTTGCTGCATTCATTTGCTATCCAGAATTAGATTAATGAAGGCTATAATGCAGAATATTATATGAAAGATGTCATATGATGCATATAGCTATTCTCTCATTTTCTAAATTAGAGAATAAGGATTAAAGAAGTTATGAATGCTCAGTTAAATAATAGGAGAACTAGTATGTGGGACAATTTGCTGTCTATGCTTTACTGAGTTTCCAGAGAGAAGTATTGGTGATTTTGACTAAATTAAATGATCCTCTCACGAAACACTTTCTTCTATTTGGGGATTAGGTAACTGACAAATGAAGATATTGTTGGTGCTTTGGGATAGTGTAATAGAGTCCAGTAGACTTTAGAATATCTTATTATTCCATTCAATCCTTAGATTTGTAAACTGAAAACTAATTGTATATTGACATTAATTTTTTTTTTAATTTCAAAGTATTTCAGGGTTTCAAATATTTTTTATTACATGGATCACTTTTATAGTGATTGGTTCATGGATTTTTGCCTATTTCTTGATTTCCATTAATTTTACTCCCCTCTGTGCATATGTGTGCTCTTCAGTTAGTTCCAGTTTAATAGAAAGTACATATGGTATTTGTTTTTTTCATTCCTTAGATACATCACTTAATATAATGGTGTTCGGTTCTATCCAAATTATTGCAAAAAGCATTGAGTCATCTTTCTTTACGGCTGAGTAAAATTCCATGGTGTACATATACCACATTTAGTTCATCCTCTCATGAAGTAATGGGAACTTGGGTTTCTTGCACATATTTGCAATTGTGAGTTTTGCTGCAATAAACATTTGAGTACTGGTGCCTTTTGATAAAATGACTTCATTTCCTTTGGGTAAATACCAAAGGAGTGGGATTGCTGATTCAAATGGTAGGTCTAGTTTTAGTTCTTTGAGGTAACTCCATGTTGTTTTCCATAAATATTTTACTTATTTGCCAATCCTTTCTCTCTGCATCCATGCCAGCATTTATTATTTTGGGACTTTTTAATAAAAGTTATTCTAAGAGGGGTAAGATGGCATTTCACTGTGGATGGAGTTTGCATTTCCCTGATAATTAGTGATGTAGATCATTTTTTCATATGTTTGTTGGCTATTTGTCTATGTTCTTTAGAAAAGCTTCTATTTGTATCTTTTACTCAATTTAAAAAAGGAGTTTTTTACCAGCTGGAGTATATGAAACTAATCTATGACTAATACCTGATATTATCTTCTTCATGTTTGGTTCTTTTAGCAAAGAGGAGAAGTAGAAGTGGCTTTCATTATTATACTAAATAACCTTTGTAAAAAATATATTTTACTTGGGTGGCACCTGTGGCTCAAAGGAGTAGGATGCTGGCCCCATATGCTGGAGGTGGCAGGTTCAAATCCAGCCCTGGACAAAAACTGCAAAAACTATCCTTGCCTGAGACCTTGGGTTAATAAATCACTCAAGCCTAATGTTTAAGGGAGTAATATATACTCAAGTCACACAAATTACAGAGCAAGAACCAATAGATTGACTTCTGAAAATTTCCCTAGTCATTCAGTTCTTCTCATGCTACTGAACCAGAAGTTTGAAAATAGGGTCACTATAATTGTTGTTGTAATTATTCTGCATCAACATGGGTAAAGTTGATTTCTGTCACCCTAGGGATGAGTAATATGCTTGAAATCCAGAGAATTCAATTTCTCCTGATCTTCTAATGGCTCCAGGAAATGAGAAGAAAGAAAATACAGCAGTTCAATAAAGAAAAAAAAAGTGATTCAGCTATAAAAGAAATAATTTGGGACTTACAAATGTTGTTTCATTATGACCTATCAGGTAAAGAAACTTACCTATTCAAAATTCTGGCAGATGGTAAGGGGAACTTAAAATACATGGTGAAAGAAGATAATTGTATTAGTCACTTAGTGTCTGTGTTTAGCCACAGAAGGAGATCTATGGCATTTATATTTTATGTCAATTAATTATTTTCTTTCCCCCTACCATCAAATGAAGGACATTAGGGGTGGGTTTTGATTTTATGACACTTCTTCAGTCCATGTGTTATCAAATAATGTGCTATTTAATCTCTAATATTTGTGGGTTTTCCAAGAGTCCATCTGTTTTTTATTTCCTTTTTAATTCCATTAACATTTGAGAGCAAACTTTGTATAATTTCTGACATTTTAAATTTGCTAAAGTTTGTTTTACATCCCAAAATATAGTCTATCTTCATGATTTCTTTTTCTTTCTTTCTTTCTTTTTTTTTTTTTTTTTTAAGACAGAGTCTCACTTTGTCACCATTGGTAGAGTGCTGTGGCATCATTGTTCATAGCAACCTCAAACTCTTGGGCTTAAGTCATCCTCTAGCCTCAGTCTCCTGAATAGTTGGGGCCACAGGTACCTGCCACAGTGCCTGGCTATTTTTTAGAGATGAGGTCTTGCTCTTATTCAGGATGCTGTTGAACTTCTGAGCTCAGGCCATCCACTGCCTTGGCTTCCCAGAGTGATAGGATTATAAGCATGAACCACTATGCCTAGCCCTATCTTCAGGAATGTTTAGTGTGAACTTAAGAATATGTATGAGTATACTGTGTATTCTGCTGTTGTTTGACAAAGTAGCTTAGAGATATGAGTAGAGTAGGGTACACCCAGTTGGTTGGACTATGCTATTTGTTTCAATGATGTCCTTAATGATTTTCCAACTGCTTAATCTATCAATTACTAATATTGGGGTGCTTACTACTTTATTAGGACATTTATCAATTTTTTTTCATTTCTGTAACTTTGTACCTTATGTACTTTGACACTCTATTGTTAGGTTGTGTGTTCTTTAGGAATAGACCCTTTGACATCAGAGGCAAGATGGCCAACTGGAGCCAGCTTTCCACAAAGGCTCCCATCCAGAAAAAGAGTTAAAGG
This sequence comes from Galagoides demidoff, assembly GCA_963574575.1. Taxonomy (NCBI): domain Eukaryota; kingdom Metazoa; phylum Chordata; class Mammalia; order Primates; family Galagidae; genus Galagoides; species Galagoides demidoff. The sequence continues at coordinate 8,318 of CAUYQV010002981.1, forward strand.
ACAGAAGTTTATCAAGTAATCTGACAGTTTGGAGCTGAGCCAAGAAAGAAGATTGAAGAGTCCACTTCACCCCTGCTAAGGCAAGCTGCAACTCCAAGGAAATAAATAATAGGTAAAAAACCCATCACCAAGTGGATAGGAGTCTCTCCCCCATGAGAACAGCTTTCAGTGTACTTTCTACACACAAGCGAGCAGAGTTCAGATCTCCTGTTATTTTATCCCATGCGAGAGAGCCACTAAAACCTGGATCTCCTTCTCCAGACAAAACCCACTCGTGTACTTTGGCATTCCCCCTGCCAGACATAAAACTGAACTTATATTCTACTAGCAATTCTGAACTGCCAGCACTTCCCTCCTGTCCCTCTCCAAGGTCTGGAAGCCTATCCCTCACAGTGTCCAGATTGCTGGGCATTTTCTTGAGAAAAGTAAGGCAAAGTAAGGACTGCTACAAGTCTGTGCTGAATTGGCAGCACAGGTGTAAACCAGGGACTGTGGAGCAAGGGAGCTAACTGGGAGAGGAGAAACAGTGCCCCCTGCCAGAACACAGTGGCAGTGGTGGTGGGGGAAGAATAGGTTTCATACCCCTGGTGGTATTTTGGAGAAACACTTCCCATCTCTCTTAGCAACCAGAGGGGGCTAGGCCTCTGCTCTGGGTGCAGACACAGGTGGAGCAGATCTGGGACAGAAATGCAGTCCCTATGAGCAAAGGATATGCCTGCAATGGTGCCTGCCCAGGCAGGGTTCCACAAGAACTGAGATGCGTGCAAAGAGATAGCATACTCCCAGGGTGGGGCTGAGTCAGAATTTTTGCTTTTGTGAGCCCAAGATGCACCCTGCCCCCAGTGGAGCATAGCCGGAACAAGAGTACATGTGGTAGTGCCATCAGCCCAGGGTGGGGCAGGAACTGAGAGCCCTTTGTGAGCTCTACTTGCACCCACCCCAACATAGAATGCAGTGGAGACACAGTCACCAGCTCTGCAAGAATAGGTGCAGTGGTGGAGGCACAGTTCAGCTTCTTTGAATTCAAAACATGCCTGGTCTGTGGTGGAACATAGCAAGTACAGAAATGCAAATTCTGCAAGAATATAAGTGGCAGCATCATCAGCCCTGGGCTAGAACTGAATCACACTTCCCAGCTTCCATTGAGCACCCAAGGTAGTCAGGCTTCAGCTCCCCCTGCTGGCTGATGAGTAGTGTGGCAGTCTGGGTGAGGAGACGTTGATCTCCTGGTGACTCTTGCAGGCACAAACTCTTGGTGCATTTTCTCTTCAGAGGGAACTGGGTCACATCCCTGTGGGGTTACCAGTGACTGGGTGTGACTGAGATGCAAGATGGGGAAGGAGGCATCAACCTCCCCAGACTAATTTTCTGGGCAGTCCTTTCTGACTCCATGGTGCACCAGAGCAAGCCACACTTGTGCTTCCAGTAGACACCTGCTATCTAGGTGCTGGAGACCTTTTGAACTCTCCCACTTGAGAACTGGTGCTGACTGGGACAATTGGTTTGGGACTGCTGACCTGGCCAATCACCTAAGAACTCTCCAAGGTGGCACCCCAGTTGTGTTGTAGTGGGAAGGTTTGGTTTTCCTCTTCTAGTTGTTGCCTGTGGAGGTGAGGTGTCTTAGTTGCTTATATTTCTCCACAGCTGAGAGTTCAACTCAGAGTCACTGATTCACTAGGATTGGACAGAGACCAGCTGAATACAAGAAAGAGTGACCTAGACCCACCACAACAAGCAGGTGTCCAGAGTCTCAGGCTGTAGTACTGTAATGGTCCTTTGAAAAGCTATAGTCACCAGTCCCAGCTCTTTGATAAAGGGATGGTTAATCACAACTCTAGGAGCCCCCAATCCAGTTTCATCTTACCTGCTCATCTAGCCATATGGTGAAAAATTATCATGGGGTGCAATTAGCAGAAAAACTCTGGCAACATGAATTATCAGAGTAGATAAACTCCTCTAAGGAATGACAAAAGTGGACACACCAGAAGATCCCATTCATGAACAAATGACTGAGATGTCAGAAATCAAGTTTAGAATTTGGATGGCAAGTAAGATTGATAGAATGGAAGTAAAGTAGGAATTAGAAATTCTAGGAATAATTCAGAAGTTATCTCAAGAATTCAATAAATTTAAAGACCAAATCACCAAAGATTTTGACAAATTGAGAAAAGAATTTACAGCCCTCCAAGATATGAGAAATACAGTAGAATCCCTCCATAGCAGAATGGAGTAGGTGGAAGAAAGGACTTATGACACTGAAGACAAAGCTTTTGAACACTCCCTAATGCTCAAAGTGGAAAAGAAGTGGAGAGCAAAAACATCATTCTCTGAGACAGCTGTTAGATAATTCCTAAAAAGCAAACATTGTCTTATAGGAATTGCTAAATGTAATGAGGTTGGTCAGAAAGGCACAAGTGCCCTACTCCAAGAGATAATTGAGGAGAACTTCCCAAACGCAGCAAGAGATACTGAAATTTAGATAGCAGACAGTTTCAGAACCCCAGCACAACTCAATCCATTGATCTACTCTGATAAAGCATCTCCCCAATACATTATAATCAACATCACCAAAGTTAATATGAAGGAGAAAATTCTTCAAGTAGCCAGATGTACGAAAACCATAACCAATTGGTTATGGTTCAGTTGATCTACTTTGATAAAGCTTCCTCCTGATACATTATAATTAACTTCGCCAAAGTTAATATGAAGGAGAAAATTCTGCAAGCAGCCAGGTGTAAGAAAACCATAACCTACAAGGGGAAGAATATTAGACTGATTGCAGATCTTTCTGCTGAAACTTTTCAAGCTAGAAGAGGATGGGCATCAAACTTCAACCTCCTAAAACAAAATAACTTTCAACCCAGAATCTTGTATCCAGCTAAACTGAGTTTCATTTATGATGGAGAAATTAAATACTTTAAGGACATTCCCATGTTGAAGAAATTTGCCATAACTAAACAAGCTCTCCAGGATATTCTCAGACCCATCAGCCACAATGACCAGCACAATGCTCTACCACCAAAGTAAACCCACTCAGAAACTTTTGATCATATTCCAACTTCCACAGCAGTGAAAGGATTAAAAATGTCCACTGGAATTTCAAATAACTCAACAACAAAAATACTACCATGCTTATTAATTCTCTCAATTAATGTGAATGGCTTAAATTGTCCTCTAAAGAGGCAAAGGTTGGCTGATTGTATACAAAAACTCAGGCCAGATATCTGCAGCATTCAAGAATCTCATCTTACATTAAAAGATAAATATAGACTGAGGGTGAAGGGATGGACATCTATAATTCAGGCAAATGGAAATCAGAAAAAGCAAGGGTTGCAATTTTATTCCCAGATACAATAGGCTTTAAATCAACTAAAGTAAGAAAGATAAAGGTGGTAACTTCATATTTGTTAAGTGCTGGGAACCTGCCTGGCAAAGCAATTAGGAAAACCTGGGAGTAGACTGGCACAGGATGGGAAATGAAAGACACAAAATAGCAGGATCAGGAGGACCTTTCCTCAGTAGGAAAAAGCAATATCAGCTTTATTGCACAGCTTTTATATACAGTAGCTTAAAGGCATGATCTTGTCATAATTGCATAACTTGATTAAATACACCCTAAGAGCAAAATAGCATTCTCAGCAATCTGTGTTGACCAAAAGGGCATGCTCCATTCTAATCTGATTCAGGAATCAGCCATAACAGTAAACTCCTGGGGCCAGGTTGCATTCGGTTCTTGATTCAAATGCAGTTCCTCAAAACTGTTCCCTGCCTCTGGAGTAAGTCTTCTGCCTGCCAGGTCAGCCTCTTCACTTGTCCCCAGGTTGGTAGCTGGGATGACCAGGTACTCTGAGATAGTCCAGAGGGCTCTTTTGTTGCATGGTCCCAGAAAGGGGGAGCAGGATCCTCAAGCTTCATTTTCTTGAGAGGGAATCAAGTGACTGTGTTTACTGCAAGGGAAACCCTGCCACCTTGATGAGCCTCCCTAAAAAGCAGCAGAATCCATCCATGGTCTCTGGAAAGACACAAACATGCCCTCTTCTCCAAATGAGCAGCAGGTCAGGGTCAAACCACTGTCCTGTGAGGGGGTCCTTCCACTTAACCAAGGTGAAGAAGCCAGGACGGGGATGCCAAAAGTGGTTAGCAGCCTACTGGCCTTCCTGATCTAATGAAGGAAAATTAAGGACAAAAATGGCATGAGAGAGATAATTATGAGGTGTCAGGGGGTTATTAATATACTCTCCCTTCTTAATATTTTCCAATTAGAGCTTTAGGCATGCATGAGCCTGTTCCACAATGCCTTGGCCCTGAGGATTGTAAGGAATGCCAAAGGAATGGTAGATAGAAGACTGTGACATAAAAGAAGCAAGAGCTTTGGACATATAGGCAGGAGTATTGTCTGTTCTGATAACCTTGGGAACTCCAAGAACAGAAAAACAATGCAAAAGTTGTGCTTTAACATCTTTGACAGCTTCTCCAGAAAGGGCAGAAGCCACAAGAAACACAGAATAAGTATCCACACAAACATGCACATAAGCAAGTTTACCAAAAAGAGAAAAATGTGTGACATCCATTTGTCACAACTGCCCAGGCAAAAGGCCTTGAGAATTAACCCCATAACGGGGTGCTGGAACAGGAGGTAAATAATAAGAGCATTGCTTCACAATCTGTTGGGTTGCTTCTCTTGAAACTATAGATGCAGGGTATGTGCATTTTGATGGTGAATGTCTTGAGAAGCTTGGGCCTTGTCAGTCATAGACAACATAACCAAGCTCACATGACAGAGAGAATCAGCAATAGCATTGCCTTCAGCTAAAGACCCAGGCAAAGTGGTATGACCACAAAGGTAATCAACATAATAGGGAAGAGACTGGGCACATAAAGTCTGCTGAACTTGTAACAAAAGTGTTTGGAGAGCTGAGTCCACTGATGGCCAATTGTGACTTCCTCCAAAACTTGCAAACAGTGAAAAATTGATATCAGTGTAGAGATTTAGAGGACAGAGACTTTTAAAAAGGTGAATGAGCTACAGCTAGTTCAACTCTTTGGGCAGAAGAGAGAGAAGTATAGCATTTAAAAGTTTTACCATTTAAAACTAAAGAAGCATAGCCAGAAGAGGACCCATCAGTAAAGGCAAGATCTGCATGAGGAAGTGCAACAGCAGAATGAAGGTGAAGAAAACAAGGAGTGCTGGCATAAAAATGAAAGTAGCTTAGATCCAGGGTAATGATAAATAATCTGACCTGTAAAACTGGCAAAAGAAAGCAGCCAAGCAGTATTAACCTACCATAATTGACTCACTTGTGCTGCAGTGTAAGGAACTATATAAAATGAGGGTCAATCTTACACAGTTTTCACACACAGGTGCAGGCAGCTGTGATGAGTTGAGGGACTAAATTAGGATAAGGAGACAGCATATGGTCCCTAGAAGACAGCAATGCAGCCATTCTATAGGAGCTTTCTGCCAAAAACACCAGTAGGTTCATAGTAGGGCTGAGTACATTGGATACTTTTTCTTCCATTTTTGAGATATTAAGAAGAATATTTTTAGTATTGGATACTTTACATCTCCATCCATGTAAAGATAAAGGAAGTAAAGTCTCCATTCTTCTTTAGGGCTGAATAGTATTCCATGGTATACATATGCTACAATTTATTGAACCATTCGTGGATGGATAGGCACTTGGGCTATAACCCAATTATAGCCCAGGAATATGGGGGAAGGAGAGGGGAGGGGAGAGGATGGGTGGAGGGATGGGTGATTGGTGGGCTCATGCCTATGGTTCATCTTATAAGGGTACATGTGAATCTTTCTAAATGTAGAATATAAATGTCTTAATGCAATAACTAAGAAAATGACATGAAGGCTATGTTAACCAGTTTGATGAAAAATTTTCAAATTGTATATAAAAATAGCACACTGTACCCATGACTGTACAGAGCTATGATTTAATTTTAAAAAAAAAAGAAAGTAAAAAACAAAACAAAACAAAAAACACCAGTAGGAAACAAGAAAGTATCCAAAACTATAAATGTTAGAGGGGAACATAATCTATTTGAGTAACCTGAACCTATTTTAAAGCCTGCTCCACCAGTATTAAAGCAGCACATGCTGAGGGAATGAAAGAGTGGGGAGAATTAGGAGAAGTGTCCCCATAAAATGTCAAATAGAGGAAGTAATTCATGAGTTGTGATATAGAGTGACAGGCACAGTCAGTTAATGTCACCATAATTTTTTGAAAATCATTCAAAGTCTGTAGACAAGAGGTATCCAACACAAGGCATTGAGGGTGCACAGTACTTTGGAAAACTTTCATACCCAAGTAATCTAAGGGATAAGTCTGTTGAATTTTTTCAGGGGCTACAACCAAATTATGCCAAGTGAAATGATGAGTTAAATGAGTCAGCATTTTATCTAAAATGCCTCAGGAAGGATGAAACGAAAGAATGTCATCCATGTAGGAAATATAGTAAACCTGTGGACACCGCTGCTAGAGGGGAGAAAGAATTTGAGCTAAAAATTTTTGGCAGGGAGTAGGACTGTTAGCCATTCCCTGACACAGAACATGCCACTGAAAATGATGCATAGGCTGTTGAAAATTAACAAATGGGAGGCTAAAAGCAAAATGCCAGCAATCCTGGGGCACAAGAGGAATAGTAAAAAAACAATCCTTGAGAGCAACTACATAAGCAGGCCAGGAATTAGGGACAGAAACAGTGGATGGTAATCCAGGCTGAAAAGCTCACATAACCTCCATATTAGCATTAACTGTGTGGAGGTTCTGTAGCAGCCTCCATTTTCCTGATTTTTTTCTTAATAACAAAAATTGGAGTATTCCAAGGGCTATTAGATGCCTCAATATGACCAAGGTCCAGTTGCTCTTGTACCAATGTCTTGGCTGCCTGACTGGGTCAGATGTTTTCCATGGAATAGGATCTACAGTCAGGTGAGCAGCTGCAATCAATGGCCTGAAAGAAAAGGCTCAAAACCAAGGCCCTGGTGTGGGGGTTATGGTTGTGGTTGCAAAGACTGGGTTATTCCCTGAGTATGTTTACCCACCCTTGATAGAGGATTAAAACCTTGTTTAAGCATCAAATTAGATACAGTTTCAGTTGGGCTGACAAGCGGTGCTCCCAATTATTTGAGAACATTCCTCCCCCATAAATTGCACAGAAGGTGTTCCAGCACAAAAGGTTGGAAAGTACTGGAATTACCTTCAGGGTCAGCCAAAGTAAGGAGGGCAGAGCTTTGGAGGGAATTTTGACTTATACCTATTCCTTGCAACTGAGTCATGGATAGGGTCAGATGCCAGGGTGAAGGCCAAAGTTGCTTTGAAATGACTGAAATATCTGCCCTGGTATCAAGGGTACCCAGGAATGAATTGCCTTGAATAGTAAGCGTGAGTTGGGGGCATTCCTGAGAAATAGCTCTGACCCAATAGGCATGGGAGGACCCAAAGCACTCAGATCCTCTGCTCCCTCCCTTCTGAACCTGTCTACATTTTTGAAAGAGCACAAGAATAAGCTGAACAATGCATTCTCCTGGAATAACAAACACAATACCATGAGGGGCTGCAGCCATAACTTTGATTTTTCCCTCATACTCAGAGTCAATACCTCCCGGAAGGACTTGGAGCCCCCCTCCCCCAAAGCAGAACTGCTTTGACCAAGCAGAAGACTCACAGTGCCCTCAGGGAGGGGACCAAAATGCCTGTGGGAATTCTCTGATGTCCTAACTCTGGGATTAATATGTAGTGGGCAGTGGAACTGAGGTCCAGTGCTGCGGAACCGGGACTTGCTCTAGAAAGGAATTCAATGCCTTTCTGGGGAGTGGGGACAGTGAGATGGGACTGTCTTCCCCTGGTTGTGGGTAACTTCCCTGCTTGTTTGGTGGGCCTAAGGTGAGGCCTGGACCCAGTTTCCAGAAGTTGGCTTAACTGGCCTGCCCTGAGAATCAGTTTTTGGTCTGCCTTCGTTAGCCCAGTGAAAGCCTCACTGACATTTGGTGCATAAAGAAGTGGGTCGCAGGTGCAGGAGCTGAAGTTCCCTGAGCGTGTTGAGGGCACTGTTTACTAAAATGACCAGACTTTCCACAATTGAAACAATTGTCATTTATTTGGGTCCCAGAGGCACGAGGAGATTTACCCTGTGGTTATTTCCTGCATCTGCTGATACACTACCCCAATGGGTACCCTCTTCATCCCAGCCACAAACACAGTCCCTTGAGTGTAAGAAGATCCAACCTCAGCACAAAGGTGTATATAATCTTCTGAGGTACCTCGTTTTTTGTAAGGGTGCATCACAGTTTGACAGGCAGAATTAGCATTCTCAAAGGCTAATTGGTGAACAATCAGAGTCCCAGCCTTGGGGTGAGCGATCATACACCCTCACAGCTTGCAACAGTGGGCAACAAAATCTTGATAATTCTCAGTAGGGCCCTGGCAAATTTTACTCAGCTTCTCTGTTCTGAGCTGTGAGGGTAGCCTCCTCCAGGCTGCCAGTGCCATAGTGTCAAACTGATAGTATGCAAACTGACACCAATTGACTTGAGTTGCAGTATCAGAATAATTTCCCATTCCTGTAAGCATATCATAGGAAACTTCATTGTTAACTTGGTGGTTGCGCTGAACCATTTCATCAGCTTTGTCCATATATTCTGTCTTCCACAAGAGAAAATCCCCTCTGGAGAGGCATGCTTTAGTAATACCTTTTCAATAATTAGGTGGCAAAGCATCACTCCCTAAAGAATCTATCATAGCCATGATGAAAGGAGCAGTAGCTCTGTATTGAGATACTACTGCCTTTATATGCTTCAAAGTTTTAAAGGCAATGGGTTCTTGGTATTGCTGATTAGAAGCTGACTCACTTCTGTGGTTTATCTTACAAGGGTACAAGTGAAACTTTCTAAGAGTAGAATATGAACGTTTTAGCACAATAACTAGGTAAATGACATGAAGGCTATGTTAACCAGTTTGATGAACTGTTTCAAATTGTATGTGAAAACACCACACTGTACCCCAGAAATGCATTAATATACATAGTTACCATTCAATAAAAAAAAAAAAAGAAAGAAACTGGATCCACCTGAATGGGGAAAGGATGGAAGCCAGACATAACCTCCCCAACTTCACGGACCAAATGCAAAGCTTGCTGCAATGGAGTAGCAGATGGAGAAGGAGCTGGGGAATCCCCAGCACGTAACAAAGGGGAAGTTGCTTGAGGGGAAGGAGCTGGAGCAGAGGGAGCAAAAACTGCATAAGCTGGGGGAACAGGCACTACAGGAGCCAGGGGAGCAGAGGGAACAACAAGAACTATAGAGGGAGGGAACATGGAGTAATCCCACTCTTTTTTCTTAAAGGCAGCCTATAAGGCTGCAAAAGCCTTAGTCAAATCCTTGGTAGGCACTTCCTCAAAATCATCACTATAAATTTCATCCCCAGGAGGCTGTTCTTTCTCCTCATGAGATAAAAGGGCTTCTTCCTCAAGCTGTTGCTCTTCCTCTGGAGATAGAGGATCTTCTTTAGGGAGAAAATCAGAGGTGTCCCGATCATCAAGAGTGGTTGCAGAGGGAGTATGCTGGAGAGGACTTATGCGCTCAACCTCAGGTTTCAGGTCTAGACAATCCTTTACCAAATTATAGATGGTGAAAGTTTCAGGCCATCAGGCCCTTGAGCATAAAAATAAGCTCTCAAACAGGACTTAAGCCCAAGTATCCTGATTAACAGTTCCCTTCTCAGGAAACCAAAGACATACCTCCTGCACAAGCTGCAAAAAATGCTCCAATTGATGAATCCACACCCAGGCTTTGTGAACTGTGAGCATAGACTATAACACTTTCACATACAAATCATAGGCCTTTGATCCAAACTGTCCTATGTTTTACTCCTGATGGACAATGCATCCCCTCAATTGCCTAAATTCACAGAAGTATATGACCTACTTCATGTTTAGGACTCACATATGAATCAACTGCAACACTGCAAAACAACTCTTTTGGAGTATCCCACAGGGTCAGTATTCCTCAGGTTCCTGTTCACGTGCCTGCTGGGAACCTGCCTGGCAAAGTTATTAGGAAATCCTGGGAGTAGACTGGCACAGGGTGGGAAATGAAAGACATGAAATAGCAGGATCAGGAGGACCTTTCCTCAGTAGGAAAAAGCAATCTCAGCTTTATTGCACAGCTTTTATATATAGTACCTTGAAGGCTGATCTTGTCATAAATGCATAACTTGATTAAAAACAGCCTAAGAGCAAAATAGCATTCTCAGCAGTCTGCACTGACCAAAAGGGCATGGCTCCATTCTAATCTGGATCCAGAACCAGTCACAACAGGAAACCCCTGGGGCCAGGTTGCATTCAGTCCTTGACTCAAATGTAGTTCCTCAAAACTAGGGGACCTTGCCTCTCAGGAGTTCGGTTCCCAACAATTAAGGGAAACACTCAACAGAATGAGATTTCGATCATTAACATTTATGCACCCAACCAGAAAGCTCCTCAATTTATAAGAGAGACCTTAACAGACATGAGCAACTTGATATGTTCCAGTCCTGTAATAGTTGGAGATTTTAACACCCCTTTTGGCAGTATTGGATAGCTCCTCCAATAAGAAACTGAGCAAAGAAATTTTAGACATAAACTTAACCATTCAACAACTGGATTTAACAGACATCTACAGAACATTTTATCCTAACAGAACTGAATATACATTCTTCTCATCAGCACCCGGAACATACTCCAAAATTGACACATCTTAGAACACAAGTCTAACCTCAGCAAATTTAACAGAATATAAATTATTCCTTGTATCTTCTCAGACCATCATGGAATAAAAGTTGAACTCAGGAATCTGCATACTCACACAAAAATGTTCAAACTAAATAACCTTATGCTGAATGAGAGCTGGGTCATAGATTAGATTAAAAAGGAAATTACCAAATTTTAGGAACAAAACAATAATGAAGACATGAATTACCAGAACCTGTGGGATATTGCTAAGGCAGTCCTAAGAGGTAAATTTATAGATTCGCAAGCCTTCCTCAAGAGAATGAAAAGAGAGGAAGTCAACAACTTAATGGGACATCTCAAGCAACTGGGAAAAGAAGGATATTTCAAACCCAAACCCAGCAGAAGAAAAGAAATCACCAAAATTAGAGCAGAATTAAATGAAATTGAAAACAAAAGAATTACACAACAGAGCAATGAATCAAAAAGTTGGTTTCCTGAAAATGTTAATAAAATAGATGAACCTTTGGCAAACCTCACCAGAAATAAAAGAATAAAATCTGTAATTTCATCAATCAGAAATGAAGGCAACATAAAAACAGACCCCTCAGAAATTCAAAAAATCCTTAATAAATGTTACAAAAAACTCTATTCTTAGAAATATGAAAATCAAAATGAAATAGACCAATACTTGGAAACACACAACCACCTTCCTAGACTTAGCAAGAAAGAAGTGAAAATGTTGAACAGGCCCATATCAAGTTCTGAAATAGCATCAACTATATGAAATATCCCCAAAAATAAAAGTCCTAGACTTGATGGCTTCACATCAGAATTCTACCAAACCTTTAAAGAAGAGCTAGTACCTATATTACATAACCTTTTCCAAAACAGAAAAAAAAGGAATACTTCCCAACACATTCTATGAAGCAAATATAACCTGATCCCCAAACTAGGAAAAGACCCAACAAGAAAATAAAATTATAGATCAATATTTCTAATGAATATTGATGCAAAAATATTCAATAAAATCCTAGCAAAGAGAATCAAGCAACACAGCAAACAAATTATACACCAAGACCAAGTGGGTTTTATCCCAGGGTCTCAAGGCTGGTTCATTACACATAAATATATAAATAAAATACATCACATAAACAAAATTTTAAAAAAAGGGCCATATGATGCTCTCAATTGATGCATAAAAGGCTTTTGATAATATCTGGCATCCTTCCATGATCAGAATACATAAGAAAATAGGTGTAGAAGGGACATTTCTTAAACTGATAGAGGTCATTTTCAGCAAACTCACAGCCAATATTATATTGAATGGAGTAAAATTGAAAACATTTCCACTGAGATCAGGAACTAGGCAAGGTTTCCCACTGTCTCTGCTGCTTTTTAATCTTGTATTGGAATTTTTAGACATTTCAATCAGGTAAGAGAAGGCAATCAAGGGTATCCATATAGGGTTAGAAGAGATCAAACTTTCACTCTTTGCAGATGATATGATTATATACCTGGAAAACCTCAGGGACTCAACTACAAAACTCTTAGAAGTGATCAAGGAATACAGGAGCATCTCAGGATACAAAATCAATACTCACAAATCAATAGCATTTATATTTACAAACAATAGTTGAGCTAAAAAAGCAGTCAAAGACTTTATTCCTTTACAGTAGTACCAAAGAAGATGAAATATCTGCAAGTGTACCTAACAAAGGATGTGACTGATCTCTATAAAGAGAACTATGAAACTGAGAAAATAAATAGCTGAAGATGTTAAAAAATGGAAAAATATATCATGCTCATAGCTAGGAAGAATGAACATTGTTAAAATGTCCGTATTACCCATAGCAATTTCAAATATAATGCAATTCCTATCAAAGCACCACTGTCTTACTTGAAAGATCTGGAAAAAATAGTACTTCATTTTATATGGAACCAGAAAAAGCTTCAAATAGCTAAGACATTACTCAGAAATAAAACAAACCAGGAAGAATCATGTTACCAGACTTCAAACTATACTATAAATCTATAGTGATAAAAACAGCATGACAATGGCACAAAAATAGAGAGGTAGATATATGGAACAGAATTGAGAACCAAGAGATGAACTCAGACACTTATCATCATTTGATCTTTGATAAGCTTATCAAAAATATAAATTGGGGGGAAAATTCCCTATTTAACAAATACTGCTGGGTGAATTGACTGGCAACTTGTAGAAGACTGAAACTGGACCCACACCTTCTGCCTCTAACAAAAGTTGACTCTCACTGGATAAAAGACTTAAACTTAAAACATGAAACTATAAAGATTCTTGGAGAGAGTGCAGGGGAAACCTTGAAGAAATTGTCCTGGGAGAATACTATATGAGGATGACCCCTTGGCAATTGAAGCAATACCAAAAATACATTAAAGGGATCTGATCAAACTAAAAAGCTTCTGCACAGCCAAGAACACAGTAAGTAAAGTAAGCAGATACCCTTCAGAATGGGAGAGGATATTTGAAGAGTATGTTTCTGACAAAGGTTTGATAACCAGAATGCACAGAACTCAAACTTATTAATAAGAAAAGAACAAATAATCCCATTTCATTGCAGGCAAGATATTTGAACAGATGCGTCTCTGAAAAAGATAGTCTACAGAAACATGAAAAAATACTGATCATTAATAATCAGAGAAATTCAAATCAAAACCACTTTGAGATATCATCTAGCTCCAGTAAAAGTAACCCACATAACAAAATCCCAAAACTGCGGATGTTGGCATGGATGTGGAGAAAAGGGTAAACTTCTGCACTGCTGGTGGGAGTGCTACCTAATATGTCCCTTTTGGAAATAAGTATGGAGAACACTCAGGGACCTAAAAGTAGACCTACCATTCGATCTTGCAATTCCTCTACTAAGTGTATATCCAAAAGACCAAAAATCACTTTATAACAATGATATTTACACCAGATTGTTCATTGCAGCTCAATTCATAATTTCCAAGTCATGGAAGAAGCCCAAGTGCCCACCAATCCATGAATGGATTAATAAATTGTGGCATATGTATACCATTGAATACTATGTGGCCTTTAAAAAAGATGGAGACTTTACCTCTTTTACGTTTACATGGATGTAGCTGGAATATATTATATAAAGTATCTGAAGAATGGAAGAAAAAGTATTCAATGTATTCAGTAGTTTTATGAAACCAATTTATAATTACTCACACTTTCTTATGAAAAACAGATCACAACTATAATCCGGGATGAAAGAGAAAATTGGAGGGGGCTGGGAGGGTAGGGGGAGGTTTTATAGAGGGAGGGTAAACAGAGGGACCACACGGAGCATACTGCAAGGGCATAAGTCAAATCTAGCAAGTATAGAACATAAATGTCTTAACATAATAAGTAAATGAGGTGAAAGCTATATTAATTATTTGATGTAAGCATTCCAAATTGTATAAAAAATCAACATATTGTACCCAACAAATGCATAAATGTATTTATGATCTATTTGTATATGACTTAATAAGAGGAAAAAGAAAAGAATAGATCTTTTTTCATTATACCCTTCTCTATCCCTGATAATTTTCCTCACTCTAAAGTTGGCTTGGTCTAAAATTAATAAAGTGACTGATAAAGATTTATTTTGATAACTGTTTGCATGTGTATTTTCTCCCTCCTTTTACTTTCACTCTATATGTGTCTTTCTATTTTAACCGGGTTTCTTGTAGAAAATATTAGCTAGGTCTTATTTCTCAATAACAAGTCTCTGAAAGTCTCTATCTCTTAACTGGTATTTAATTTAGACCACAGGTATTTAAAGTGATTATTATTGATACAGGATAAGTAATATTTACCAAATTTGTTAATTTATATTTGATGCCCCTACTTTTGTTTCTTTTTTTCTCCATTCTTTTGTCTTTTCTATTTTTATTTGTTCATTTTGTTTCATTTCTTTCTTTCTTAATGATATGCCTCTTGCTGAGTAAAAATGAATTTTGCGGTTGTGATGTCTGCTCTGAAAAGTAAAAACGAGTGTACCTATATCTTGGAGAGCTAATGTGATGTTTACCAAGTCACATGAGCCAAGTCATCAGCAGACCGGCTGGCATAAACATGCATTAAGATCATGAAAAACATCCACTGCAAAAATTCTGTGCTGAGGTCAAGACTTACACACTATATGGTTTCATTAGTATTGAAATTTTTGTGAAAATCACAGAAACCTTACGTATCGTCCATCTCAGCTGGGATAGGAGAATAATGGAAAAGGAACAAAGACACAAAGGGTAGATTTCAGTGTCATAGTACACAATGAGCAAAAAGACTCTCTGGGTGAAGGGCTCAATTACATCTTCAACTTTACCTACAAATGCACGCATTGTAACTTAATCATTTGTACCTAAATATTACACTGAAATTAGAAAAAAAAACAGAAGAGTGTCAGCATATGTTTTATGAATTAAACAAGAAAGTAAATCTACCACCATGATAAAGAATAAAGAGTAAGGCTCGGCGCCTATGGCTTAACCAGCTAAGGCACCAGCCACATACACCTGAGCTGGTGGGTTCGAATCCAGCCCCGACCCACCAAACAACAATGACGGCTGCAACCAAAAAATAGCCGAGTGTTGTGGCAGGTACTCTAGTCCCAGCTACTTAGGAGACTGAGGCAAGAGAATCGCTTGAGTCCAGGAATTGGAGTTTGCTGTGAGCTGTGATGGTACGACACTCTACTCAGGACCACAGCTTGAGGCTCTGTCTCAAAAAAAAAAAAAAAAAAAAGAAGAAGAAAGAGTAAATGTTTTTATTATTCTAGTCATTATAATTAGATAATTACTATGAACAAATGTCTGTCTGCATTTCTGTCCTACCTATTTGTGAATTTGAATTTATTTTGAAATTTTATTGCAGCTACATTTTAAAAATATATTTGAATATAATGATTATACAAATTTTGTATTAATTTATGGTTTTGCAGAACTGAAGGAGTTAAAACTAAACATCTTTTTTAAAATTTCAGGTTATTGTGAGTGTACAAATGATAAATCACAATGTTTGAATTTGTTAGGTAGAGTCCTTCTTGTAGTTGTATTCTGCAATCAAAAGGTGTGCCATACACTCATACCTTGTGCCCTTGAAGTGGGAGCATACCAATCCCCCTTTCTTTATTCCCTTCTTTGTCCTCCCACTTGAATAGAAATAAGTTTGCCTCCTATCTGGCTCCTGTGCTGGCTTCATAATAAAATTGAGTACATTGGACATTTGTTTTTCCACTCTTGCGATACTTTACTAAGAAAAATGTGTTTCATCTCCAACCAGGTTAATACAAAAGATGTAAAGTCATCATCTTTCTTACAGTGAAATAGTATTCATGGAATATATATACCTCAGTTTGTTAATACATTCCTGAGCTGATGGGAATTTAAGTTGTTTCCATGTTTTGGCAATTGTAAATTGAACTGTGATATACATTCTAGTCCACATGTCTTTATGATGGAATGATTTTTTTCCTTTTGGGTAGATGCCTGATAGAAGGATTGTGGGGTCAAAAGTGAGGTCTTATTTGAGATATTTGAAGATTCTCCATACTTCTTTCCAATGAGGATGTATTGGTTTGCAGTCCCATCAACAGTGTAAAAGTATCCCCCTCTCCACATCCATACCAGCATCTGCAACTTTGGGACTTGGTGAGGTTGGCTATTCTCATTGTGGTGAAGTGATATCCTAGGGTTGTTTTTATTTGCATTTCTGTGATGATTAGGGATGATAAATATTTTTTCAAATATTTGTTAGCTATTCATCGGTCTTCCTTAGAAAAAGTTCTGTTCACATCTCTTGACCAGTGATAGATGGGATTGTTTGTTCTTTTTTTGCTGATTAATTTGAGTTCTCTACAGATTCTAGTTATTAAGCCTGTGTTATATTTGTAATATGCAAATATCTTTTCCTATTCTAAAGATTGTCTATTTGCTTTAATTGTTGTGTCCTTAGCTGTGCAAAAGCTTTTCAGTTTAATTCAGCCCCATTTATTTACTTTTGTTGTTGCAATAGCCACTGAAGTCTTCTTCATAAAATATTTCCCCAGGCCAACATCTTTAAGTTTTTTCCACAGTTTTTTCAAGGATTTTTATTGTTTTATGTCTTAAATTTAAATCTTTTATCCCTCTTGAGTCAATTTTTTTAAGCAGTGAAAGGTGCTGGTCCAATTTCAGTCTTTTACATGTGGTTATCCAATTCTCCCAGCACCATTTATTGAACAGGGTTTCTTTATCCCAAAGTACCTTTTTTTTTTTTTTTTTTTTTTTTGCTTATTGTGGGATAAAACCCCACATACTTTGTGCTCACTTTAAACACCAGAAGCAGGCAGACAGACTTGTGGAATGTAACTCTGTTGAAGACCTGGTAGCCTTGGTCAAAATTGAACAGGGCCTGAAGGTTTGGGCCTAAAAACTCATCTTCAGTGACTCTGGCTATGTGACTGTTAAGCCTGTGAGGAAAGGGTTAAAAGTCTTCCTGCAGAGACACAGCCTAGAGGTTGATGGGCATGTATGGGATTATCAGAAAACTTGTGACCTCCAGGTTGTGTAGAAACAGGGGCCCTCAACCTGCTTTCTGCAATACAATGAGTGCATAGTAAACTCCAAAGCTTTAATACCCTCTTGGTAATTTCAAGTCTCTAGATGTACTCCCTTTTAGAGCTATTTTGAGGTTTCAAACTTTGTGTCTTTTTGAAGGATGAACTTTAGAAAAGTAGTATGAATACTTTGCTTGTTAATTAATAAAGTGTATGTGACCAGCCAACTATAAAAAGTGGTCAGGAGCAATAAAGCTTTGCTACCTGCCACCAAGGAGCAGGTAGTCTGTCTCTATCATAATAATAATTCCAGGGGTGAGCTTGCACCTGTGGTGAAGCTGCCTGTCCCTCACGTAATGCTCACACAACAGTTTAGCAAAGATCAGATGGAGAGACTGGTTTCATATCTTGGTTTTTCATTCAGTTCCATATGTCTATGTCTCTATTTTTGTGCCAATGGCTATTTTGATCTCCGTGGACCTGTGATATAATATAGAGACTGGTAGAGTGATGTCTCTGCCTTTGTTTTTATTACTAAAAATAGCCTTGGCTATATGAGTTATTTTCTGGTCCATACAAAATAAAGAACTATTTTTTACAGTTCTTCAAAGTTTGATGCTGGTATTTTAAAGGGGATTGCATTGAATCTGTAGATTACTTTGGGTAGTATGGGCACTTTAACAATGTTGATTTTTCCCAGCCAAGAGCATGCTATGTTTTTCTATTTGTGAGTGTTTTCTGCTGTTTCTTTTCTTAGGGTTTTATAATTCTCTTTGTAGAGGTCCTTCACTTCTTTTGTTAGGTATAGTCCCTAGTATTTCATTTTCTTTGAAGCTATTGTGAAGGGGATTGTATCTTTGATTAGCTTCTCAATTTGGCTGTTATTGGCATATACAAAGGCTACCAACTTGTGGACATCGATTTTATACCCTGAGACATTACTGTATTTCTTGCTCACTTACAAGAAACTATGGTGTTCTCTAAGTATAAGATTATATTGTCAGCAAAGAGTGAGAGTTTGACCTCCTCTGTCCCCATCTGGATGCTTTTAATATCCTTCACTTGCTTAATTGCAATAGCTAGAACTGCCAACACTATACTGAATAGTAGTGATGATAGTGAACATCCTTGTTTGTTTCCTGTTTTAAGTGGAAAAGTTTTCAGTTTTATTCCATTCAGCATGATATTACCTTTGGGTTTGTTGTATATGGCATTATTCATTTTAGGAAATCTGCTACCTAGGCCTATATTCTTAAGTGTTCTTGTTAAAAAAAGTATGCTTAATTTTATCAGATGCTTCTAAGATCTGTATCTATTGAGATGATCATATGATCTTTGTTTTTGCTTCTATTTATATGGTGAATTACAATTATGGATTAGTATATGATAAAGCAGGCTTGCATCCCTGAATGAAATCTACTTGATCACAATGTGTAATTTTTAAAATGTATACTATCATGTTTGGGTAAGATTTTATTATGTATTTTTGCATCAATATTCATTAGTGAAATTGGTCTGTATCTCTCCTTTTTAGTTGGGTTCTTTCCTTGTTTTGTTATCAGGGTGATGTTTACTTCAAAGAATGTGTGGAGGAAGGTACCTTCCTTCTCATTGTTTTGGAATAGGTTCTGTAGTGTAAAACCTTCTTTGAAGGTTTGATAAAATTCTGATGTGAAGCCATCTGGACAAGGGAATTTTTTTGTTGGAATATGTTTTTTATTGTTTTTGTGATCTTAGTGCTTAATATTGGTCTGTTCAAGAGATCTATTTCTTCTGGGTTAAGTTTAGGGAAGTAGTGTGATTCCAAGTATTGATCCATTTCTTCCACATTGTCAAATTTCTGTGGTAGAGTTTCTTATAGTAGGCAGAAATAATCTCTTGTATTTCAGTGGTATCTCTTATTATTTTCCCCTTTTTAATTTTTGATTGAGATTACTAAAGATTTTACTTTTATGTTTCTTGTTAATCTGACCAAAGTTTTATATATTTTCATTTGTCTTTTTGAAGAACCAACTTTTTGTTTCATTGATTTTCTGAATGATTTTTATGTTTTCAATTTTATTAATTTCTGATTTAATTTTGTTTATTTCATTTCTTCTGCTGGGTTTGAATTGTATCATTCTGCATTTTACAATTACTTAAGATAATTCATTAGATTATTGATGTGGTTTCTTTCTGCTCTGTTGATGTAGGTATCTAAGGTGATACATTTCTCTCTTAGGATTGCTTTTGCAATATCTCACAGGGATTTTTTAACTTGTAGGTTCATTGTTGTTGTGTTTGAGGAATGTAATAATGTCATCCTTTATCTCCTTAACCCAGACATCATGCAGCATAAGGTTATTTAATTTCCATGCCTTTGTGTAGGGCTGAAAATTCTTTTGGAGTTGAGTCCCACCTTTATTGCCTTGTGGTCTGAGAAGATATAAAGAATAATTTCAATTCCTTTAATTTTGTTGAGGTTTGTTTTGTACCTAGGTTATTATCTGTTTTGGAGTATGTTCCATGGCCTGATGAGAAGAACCTATATTCCTTGGCTTTGGGATAGTGTGTTCTATATACATATATTAACCCCACTTGCCCTAGGATCATATTTAAGTCCTTTGTGTCTTCATTTAGTTTCTGCTTAGAGGATCTGTCTAGTTCAACCAGAGCTCTTTTAAAGTCCCTAGATTTTATGGTGTTATAGGATAATATATCTCAGAGCAATCAATGTCTGTTTCATGAATCTGGGAGTATTTAATTTGGGAGCATAAATATTTAGATTGAAATGCTCTCTTAATGTATTGTTCCCTTGACCAGAATAAAGTGACCATCTTTGTTTTTCTTAACTTTGGTTGCTTTAAATACACTTGTATCTAAAAATAAGATTGTGACCCCTTCCTTTCTTTGCCTGAAATGTTATTTTCCATCTCTTCACCATGATTCTTGCTTTGTATTCTAAGGTTAAGTGTGTTTCTGGAGACAGCATCTGGATAGATTGTGTTTTCTTTTTTTGTTTTTAGACAGAGTCCCACTATGCCACCCTTGGTAAAGTGTCATGGTCTCCCAACTCATAGCAACTGCAAACTCTTGGGCTTAAGTGATTCTCTTGCTTCAGCCTCCAAAGTAGCTAGAACTATAGGCAGCTGCCACAATGCCAGGGTATTTTTTTTGTTGTTGCAGTTGTTATTGTTGTTTAGCTGGTCTGAGCCAGATTCAAACCTGCCAGCCTTGGTGTATGTGGCTGGTGCCATAACCACTGTGCTATGGGTGCTGAACCTGGCTTGTGCTCGTTTTCTTTTTTCAACAAAATTGAGCAGCCTATACCTCTTCAGTGGAGAATTCAAGCCATTAACACTTATTAAGAGAATTAATAAGTGTGGTGGACTTCTATTTATATTATTTGTGAAAGTCCTTTGCTTATGTTTATCTTTTGCACCACTGCGGAAGCTAGGATTTGTCCTTTAGTTTCTGGGTGTTTACTTTGCTGGTGGTCCATTGTGATGTTCGGTTTGAAGAACACATCTCAGAATTTTCTGTAGATCTATCTGGTTTTGTTGTGGTGCATTTCCTGTGTTTGTAATCAGTAACAGTTTTGATTTCTCCTTCCATTTCTAAGCATTGTATAGAATTCTGGCCTAAAAATTGCTTTGTTTAAGAATACTAAAGGTAGCTCACCATTCTCTTCTGGCTTGGAAAGTTTCAGCTGAGAAGTTCACTGTTACCCTGATGGATCTTCTGCCCTTGTAAGTTTATTGGCACTTACTCTTGGATGCTTGCACAATTTTCTCTTTCCTCTTGGCTTTGTACAGGTTCATTATAATGTGTCTTGGAGATGCTGTATTGCATTGAGATGACCTGGAGTCCAATGTTCCTTAAAGTGAGTGTTTTGGAATCTTTAGTGATACTTGGGAAGTTTTCATTTGTGATATCCTCCAATAAGGTTTCCATTATTTTTTGACATTCTTCATCTCCTTCAGGAATACCTATTATTAATATATTTGAACACTTTGTGAAGTGCTATAATTTTCTTAGCAAATGTTCTATTTTCTTCTCTTCTTTTCTGTCTCTTTAACTGCCTGAGTTAGGTCAAGAGCTTTATCCTATAGCTCTGAGATTCTTTCTTCTCCATGGTCTAATCTGTTATTGATACTTTCTACTGCATCTTTAAGTTCCTTTATTGACTCCTCTAAGTCTTAAAGCTCTGCCATATCATTTCTATATTCTTCATATCTTTTGTCCATTTTTTATTTCTGTTTTTCCATTTTCTCATTGATTTCCTTTATTGTAAAACTAGATGTCTTGAAGAGGACTGAATATTATTTAAATAGATACTGGGATATTGAGATTAATGCAGAAGCTAGTTTGTACTTTGGTGGGTTTTTGTTTTATTTTCCTATGGAAATGGCTTGAGTATGTTCTAGGAATAACAAGAAGAGGAGGTCTATATGTTGGACCAGCCAAGAAGAAATTTCATACTAAGAGAAGAAGATCTCACCATTTTTTCAAGGTTTATCTTCAAGCACACATGTAATCATGATCAATTGTCTTGTTACAACATTTTCAGTTTGCTGATAAAGATAAACAAAGCAGAGAATGCTCATCCTAATTTTGTACCCACTGTTTTTACATCCCCTCTGATACTAACTACAACTCTCCATTTTATGAAGAACAACCTGGCTAGGTAAAAATATTACCTTCTCTACTTTCTTCTAAAAATATAAGTACTCATTGAAATGGTTCCTTTATAAAGGATATATATCTTTATTCAAATTAATATGGGGGAGTAATATTTAGGTTACATTATTCTCACATCCAGGTAAAGTTCCATTTGTAGAGGAGCCCTTCACCCAGTGGGTGTGTTATAACCTCTCACAATGAGCACATTAGATGAGATCAAGCTTGATGCCCTTCTGCCATACATCCTCCTCTCTTCACCCCCACCTTCACATCCCTCTACCCTGACTTGGACTATAATAGTGTTTTATTGTTCTTATGAGCATATAATTATTTATATATTGATTTCATATTAGTATGGAGTACATTGGATATTCATTTTCCATTCTTGAGATACTTTACTAAGAACAATGTATTTCAACTCCATCCAGGTAAATGTCAAAGATGTAAAATCTCTGTCTTTTTAAATGACTGAATAATATTCCATGGTATACATATAGAACAGTTGAGACATTTATGAGATGATGAGCACTTATGTTGTTTCCATGACTTGGCAATTATGAATTGAGCTGTAATAAACATTCTAGTGCAAAGGTCTCTGTGGTAAAATGACTTTGTTCTTCTGGGTAGATACCTAGTAAGGTGATTGCAAGATCAAATGGAAAGTCTAATTTTTGAACTTTGAGGATTCTTCATACATCTCTCTAAAAAGGTTGTATTAGTTTGCAATCCCACTAGCAGTGTAGAAGTATTCCCTTTTCTCCACATCCCCACCAGCATCTGGTATTCAGGAGCTTTGTGATGTGAGCTAATCCTGCTGGGGTTAAGTTATATCTTAGAATGGTTTTGATTTGCATTTCTGAGATGATTAAAGACGATTAGCATTTTTTCATGTGTTTGTTGGCCATTTGCCTGTCATACTTGGAGAATTTTCTATTCAGATCTCTTGCCCATTTATAGAGAAGATTGTTTGCACTTTTCTTAATGTTTAATTTGAGTTCTTTGTAGGTTGTAGCCATAAGCCTTTGTCAGATTTATAACATGTAAAAATCTACTCCCATTCTGAGGGCTGTCTGTTGATGCTGTTTGTGGTACTCTCAGCTGTGCAAAAGCTTTTTAGCTTGATCAAATGCCAGTTGTTCATTTTTGGTGTCACTGCAATTTCTGAGTGGGTCTTCCTATAAAGTTTTTTCCCAGGCCAATATCTTTAAGTGATTATTTCATGTTTTAAATTTAAATCTTTTATCCAGAGCCAAATGCTGGGATCCTGCATGTAGGAGTGGCACCTGTGATGGTGTTGCAGCAAGAGAAAGACCATCAGTTATGGGGGAGAGCCCATCCAGATCTCTATCAGTGGACACTTTGCTCACAACATCTGGTTTGGGGAGGGTGAGGAGGCCTTAAGGAGTAATCAATGGGATGTGTGGGGCCAACTAACAAGAGGAGGGATTTAGGGCTTTGAAGAAAATAATAACTGAAGGCTCCCTTGCCAGAACCATTACCATCCTCTTTACCCCCTTTTATGCAAAGATTTCTGCTGTGATAGGCCTTTATTTTTCTGATCAGTGTGGAAATGGTTTAAGTTACTCAGCAAGAGATGTTTTTCTGTTGACATCCTCAAAACAAAAGGGTGTTAAAAAGTTGGAATTTGACCCTAGCTGGGAACTGAGAGGGGGCCAGCCCAGGGGCAGTGAAATCACACCTGATATTGCCAACACCATCTACCTGCCTGTAAGACTTAGTGTGTCTGTCAGTAGGCATGCTTCAGACTTTGCATATACAATTCAAGACTCAAACTGCCTGTATCAGGACAGATTAATTGTCAGTACTCTCTATTATGTCTTTCCAATAAACTAAGTATTGTAATTCCAGAAGAGCTTGAGGTTTTGGCAATACTTATTAACTAAGGCAGAGTCTCACTCTGTCACCCTGGGTAGAGGGCAGTAGCATCATCATAGCACATTGCAACCTCAAATTCCTGGGCTCAAGTAATCCTCCTCCTTCAGCATTTCAAGCAGCTGGGACTACAGAACTGATAGAAAGAGGTAAGATGGCTGACTGGAACCAACTTTCCACAGAGGCTCCCATCCAGAGGGAGAGTTAAAGGACAAAACTTTAACAAATAAGCTGATGGTTTACAGAAAACCGAGAGAGAAGGTTGAAGAACACACATCAACACTGCTGAGACAAGCTGTAACCCCATGGAAAAAAACAATAGGTAAAAAAATCCATCACAAAGTAGATGGAAATCCCCTCACCCATGAGAACAGCTTGCAGTATACTTTATACAAACAAGTGAGCAGAGTTATGATCTCCTTCTATTTTATAACATGGCAGAGACCCTCTAAAAGCCAGACTCCCCCCCGAGAGAGGAGTTACGTCATGTGCCATGACCCTCTCATGACAGGCATAAAACTGTATAAAACGGTATATATTTTCTACCTGCAATTCTGAACTCCCAGCACTCTCCTCCACTCTCCCCCCAAGATCTGAAAATCTATCCCCCATGGAGTCCAGATTCTTGGGTATTTTCTTGAGAGGTGTGGACAGGACATGGGCTGTGGCAGATCTGTGCTGAATGTGTGGCATGGGAGTAAGAAGAAGATGGTGAACTGAGGGAATCATATGGGAGAGGGAGAGGGGTGCCCCGAGGCACAGAGCAGAAGCAATGGGAACAATAGGACTTACACCCCTGGGGATATTGTGGAAAAACACTCCCTGCATCTCTGGACAACCAGAAGAAGCCAGGTATCTTCTTTGGTGGCAGCCACTGGTGGAACACATCTGGGATGGAAATTCAGGCACCATGATTAAAGAGTATGCCCCAGGTGGTACCTGCGTGGGGAGGGTGTGGTGGGTAGGGAGACTAGAATACGCGCAGAGATGGCATACTCCTCGGGCAGGGCTGAGTCAGAAGGACTTCTTTAGTGAGGCTAAGCATCACTCAGCCCTCAGTGGATCATAGCTGAGACAAAAGCAGGTGGGGAGAGGCAGATACCAAGAGCTGAGTGTGAGCTCTAACTGCACCTGCCCCAACACAGAGTGCAACGGAGACAGACCTGCTTGCTCTGGGCAGCAACACAGACTGGGGCTGAGTCACAGTTTCTGTGAAATTAAATAGTGCCTAGTCCACCGGGGACTATAGCTGGGACAGAAACAAATTCTGCAAAAGGATACAAGTGCCAGCAACATCAACCAGGTGTGGGGCTGAAACTGAGTGAACCACCCCAGCTTCTATTAAGCACCCAAGGTTGTCAAGGCCTCAGCTCCCCCTGCTGGATAGTGGTAGAGAGTGGTGGCCTGGCTGAGAAGACATAGAACTCCCTGTGACTTAAGCAATTGCAACCCACTAGGAGCATCTACTCATTGGAGGGAACTGGGTCACCACCCTGCAGGGTTACCAGTGACTGGGTGTGACAGAGGTGCAAGGTGGGGAAGGAGGCACCAACCTTCTCAGACTAATTCATTTGCTGGAAGGGTCCTTTTGACCTCACAGAGCACTGGAAAAAGTCATACTCAAGCTGTCAGCACACCCCTGCTATCAAGTTGTCAGAGAGCATTTGAGCTCTCCCACCTGAGACCAGTACATACTGGGACAATTGATTTGGACCTCTTGAACTGGGCCAATCACCCAAGTTCCATCCAAAGTGATAGTGGGTGTTTGGTTATAGGAAGGTTTGATTTTCCTTTTCCAATTTTTGCCTTTAGGGGGGTGTGTGTGACTTAATTGTTGTTATTTCTCCACAGCTGAGACTTCAACCCAGAGTAACTGATTCACTAGGGTATGACAGAGACCAGCTGAAAACAAGACAGAACCAATTAGCCCCACCACACCAAACAGGCCCCAGTGTCTCAGGCTGTAGCACTGTATGGATCCTTTGAAAAGCTCTAGGGGAAAAGGCACAGACACCAGTCCCAGCTCTGGGGCAAAGGACTGATTAATCACTACTCCAGGAGCCCATAACTCAACTTACCCTTATCTATTCATCTGGCCAAATGGTGTAAAATAATCATGGGGTGGAATTAGT
>CAUYQV010002986.1:0-10300 GCA_963574575.1 Galagoides demidoff
CAGGCGCCCGCCACAACACCCGGCCATTTTTTGGTTGCAGCCATCATTGTTGTTTGGCGGGCCCGGGCTGGGGATTCGAACCCGCCACCTTAGGTGTACGTGGCTGGCGCCTTAGCCGATTGAGCCACAGGCGCCAAGCCAAAAGCGTTAAGTCTTAATTCCAGTTTCACCTTCTCCAGGAAGCCTTCCCAGACTCCCCAGCCTGGACTAGGTGCCTTCCCTGGTACCCCAAGGGTCTCCCACCACTGTGCCCATCACATCACTCTACAATCTTCTGTCAGGTCTGTCTCCCTGGCAAACTGTGAACTCAAGAGAAACCAGTCTCTTCAATAATCTTTTTTTTTTTTTTTTTTGCAGTTTTTGGCGGGGGCTGGGTTTGAACTGGCTATCTCCAGCATATGGGGCTGGCGCCCTACTCCTTTGAGCCACAGGCACCGCCCTCTTCAGTAATCTTTTATCCCCAGGACCTGGGGTGGAATGGGTGCTCAGGTAATGCTTACCAAATGAGGATCAGAGGAGAATTTAAGGGAACTTATGAGAATTTATGAATTTAGTTCACTGACGTCCCATTTGTCTTACTGTCTATAATTCTCTAAGCTCCTGATGCAGTCTTGTGCTCTCTGCAGCCTGACAATGGGGCTGTGTGGTTCTCCTGCCACCTGTACCTTGCCACATCACTTTGGTATTTTGCAGTGTGGCCAGGGGTGCTGAGAATCCTAGGATGGCAGAGCTGAGGGAACCTTCACTGAAGCCCAGTTCCCACTGGCTGTTGATCCTTTTCCTGCCTCTTTCCTGAGGGTTCTTGGAAACTCCATGGAACCTCCCTGGGCTACGAAATGTGGAAAGTCTGAGGTCTGTCAGTGTCCTTGATGCCACCAAACCCATCCCTACTCTTGACTTTTTGCCAGTGGCATCTGACCCCGATGTGGACAGCACACTTGCAGGGTTGTTGTGCAGAACAGACAAACTACCTGTACCATGCTTGGTGCAAACAAGGTGCCCACCCAGAAGGAGGCTGCTTCTGTCCTTCATCCCATCAGTGATTTTCTTCTTTTTGAGACAGAGTCTTGCTATGTTGCCCTCGGTAGAGTGCCATGGTGTTACAGCTCACAGCAACCTAAAACTCTTGGGCTTAAGCGATTCTCTTGCCTCAGCCTCCCAAGTAGCTGGGACTACAGGCACCCACCACAATGCCCAGGTATTTTCTTGTTGCAGTTGTCATTGTTGTTTTTGCAGGCCTGGGCTGGATTCGAACTTGACAGCCCAGGTGTATGTGGCCGGCACCTTAAATGCTGAGCTGCAGATGCTAAGCCCATCACAGTTGATTTTCAACTAGCATCCTGTGGCACACTGTGAGAGGATCTTAGCTGTGGTGTGAAAATGTTTAAAGATCATTATTTTTTTTTTTTGAGACAGAGTTTCACTATGTCACCTTCGGTAGAGTGCTATGGCATCACAGCTCACAGCAACCTCAAACTCCCAGGCTTAAGTGATTCTCTTGCCTCAGTCTCCCGAGTAGCTGGGACTATAGGTGCCCACCACAACACCCAGCTATTTTCTTCTTGCAGCTGCCACTGTTGTTTAGCTGACCCAGTCTGGGTTTGAATCCGCCAGCCTCGGTGCATGTGGCTGGCACTGTAACCACCTTGCTGTGGGCACAGAGCCATCATTAATTATTTTTGAAAGATGAAGTACAGTAGATATGTGTGTATGTGTATTGAGACAGAGATACAGAGTATCACTCTGAGAGACTCTGTCTCTCTGGGTAGAGTGCTATGGTGTCATAGCTCACAGCAATCTCAAACTCTTGGGCTCAAGTGATTCTCTTGCCTCAGCCTCCCAAGTAGCTGGGACTACAGGTGCCCATAGCCACACCTGGACAATTTTCCTATTTTTAGTAGAGACAGGGGGTCTCACTCTTGCTCAAGCTGGTCTTGAACTCCTGAGCTCAAGGGATCCTCCTGTCTCACCCTCCCAGAGTGCTGGTATTACAGACGTGAGCCACTGCACCGGGCCTATGTTCTTTTTTTTACACTTTTTTTGGATCATCATAATTTAAGTGTGCCATAGAAGTTTAACTATAGGTTCAAGTGTGCCATGAGATAAAAGGCTCGGCGCCTCTGGCTCAAGTGGCTAAGGCACCAGCCACATACACCTAAGGTGGTGGGTTCGGATCCAGCCAGGGCCCGCCAAAACAACAATGATGGCTGCAACCAAAAAATAGCCGGGCGTTGCGGCGGGCACCTGTGGTCCCAGCTACTTGGGAGGTGGAGGCAAGAGACTCGCTTGAGCCCAGGAGTTGGAGGTTGCTGTGAGCTGTGATGTCACAGCACTCTACCCAGGCTCTGTCAAAAAAAAAAAAAAAGTTAAAAAACATTAGTCAAGCATCTGAGCACCCACTGTATATTTGGCCCAATGACTACATCTTCAGGCAATCTTAAGCTGTAAACCTCTGTTCTGGGGCCACTCCACACTGCGGTTTAAGGCTGTCTGGTGAAAGCTTGCTTGTGAGCATGTGTGGCCACCCCCTACAGGATGCCCCTTCATCGCCTGCAACTATGCACAGTCCAAGAGACTTGAAAAAGTACCTCCCATCCTAGCGGATGCAGGGGAACCTTTTTTTTTTTTAAGAGACAGAATCTCACTTTATCGCCCTTGGTAGAGAGCCGTGGCGTACAGCTCACAGCAACCTCCAATTCCTGGGCTTAGGCGATCCTCTTGCTTCAGCCTCCTGAGTAGCTGGGACTATAGGCAGCCGCCTCAACGCCCGGCTATTTTTTGGTTGCAGTTTGAACCTGCCACCCTTGGTATATGGGGCCGGCACCCCACTCACTGAGCCACAGGCACCGCCCGAGAACACTGCTTCTTTTAAAGATGAGAAAATTGGGCCCACATGACTTTAGTTGGGGTTTTAGTTGGGATCATATGCCAAGGCATGGTGTGACCCCTAGTCTTCCTGGAAGAGCCATATCCAGAAAGAGCACAGAGGCGGGCCTCCAAGACCTGCACTGGGGAAAGCAGGGCGGTGTGGGCACCACGGGACTGCCCCTTTTGAAAGGCTGTGAGCAGGCAGGCTGCAGAAGAGCAAGCAAAGGGTGGCTGTTGGGAACACTTGTACACAGGACAGCCTGTCTCTGGCAGATGAGGTGCTGCTGGAGCCAGGGTTAGCTGGGTCTTTGTGTACACAGGGACACAGTCCTGCCCCTCACCTCTTGGAATGTCCACCTGGGATGAAGCCAGCGCCAGCCAGCTCTGCCCCATGAGTACGGAGCAGCCAGAACCTCAGGCACAAGTGCCAGGCGAGGAGGAACAGGAGTGACACCTCGGGGACAGAGGTCAAAGTGCACAAGTTTATTTTCTAGAACAAAGGCTAAAAGAAGCAGATTTCTTTCATTTTATTTTAAGAAGGACAAAAATTGTTATTAAAACATCTACATTATTATCAAGATACTAGACCTTATGAATATTTAATATTAAAGTGTGGTATTCTTAAATTTTTAATACACAGACATTTTAAAAGGACCATTAAATTGATTATTACCCAGCTGAGAAATGCAGCATCCCTCTCCACTCTATCCCACTCCGCTCACCATGCCATCCTGTCCCAGCCTGCTTGGGGTGGGCACAGGTCCTGATTCAATGCTCTGAGCCCCCCAACCAGGGGCCCTAGAGGGATCACAACAGACATAGTTGCCCTCGATATTAAAAGTATCTTCTTTACCCCCAGCTTCCTGCCCTGCCCCTTGGGGGGTCTAGCTCTGGCCAGGACAGGGAACACTAGATCCCAAAGCCCCCTAGACAGATGACAGGCTGAAGATGAAAACTCTATACTCTAATCCTATTCCTTTGGGGGGAGAAAAATACAAATCACTTTCTTTCCCTGAGCACTCCTGCTCTCTCCCTGCTAGACTGGGTGGGTCTGGGAAGCTATCAGGCAGAGCTGGGCCTGTATCACCTCCAAGCCATGGCTCAAGTCCCTGCCTCCTTCACAAATAGCCCAGTAACCCCAGAAGCCCCTCTAAATCACACAAGGATGGCTGCATTTTCTAGCCAAATTCTTTATCTTTAGCCTTCATTAGAAGTGATTCCGTGGATACCACACACATATATAATATTATATAGAGCGATATATTTAATACCTGTGTATATATGCATCACGGGGGCGACATATATACACACTAAAAACAAGGCTGGTGACAACAAACTGCAACACCACAGACCAGGGAAAACAAGTATCGTCGACACGGCCACGACCCCCACTTGGGGTGCTCTCTCCTCCTCTCCAGCCATGCTGCCAGCACCCAAGCTCTGCAGTGCTGGCCTGTGGGGGCAGGGAAGAGGGAAGGGTACATGCCACAATTACTGGGAAGGGTCAGGCAGTGGCGCTAGAGGAGCGGGTCCTCTACAACCCCAGGCCTGGTCACTGTCAGCGCACTCTGTCAATCCTTGATGGAGAAGGATGGGACATTCTTTTCTCTGTCTCACCCCCCAGCCTTGGTCCCTGGTTTCTTCCGGGGCTGCCTCACTCCTTGTGCCAATGGTGTGGGGCATCTGGAATGTCAGGGGAGGCAGGGGAAGTTAGGTCTGCCCAGGGGGTGTGTTGGAGGAGAAGGTGCACACAGACACATCAGACGGGGCACAGAGGGGCCTTGATAGGTAGAGGCAGGGGCTGGTGGTCAGCTGGGGTCCCAGGCAGCTGGCACAGCTGGGGACCAGGGAGGGGCTGGGACAGATGGTCGTCACCATATCTTGGTCGAAAGGAAAGGATCACACTGGGTCCCCGAGAAAGAGGGGCTGAGTCCCACCTGGGGTGGCCTATAGTACCAAAGGTCAAGCCCCTCTTTCTCCACATTCTCCAGGCTCCCACTCGCCCAACCCCATACCTCACTTAGAACCTGAGCTAACAGTGTCCTGCTCTTTGTCACCTCTCCTGGGGTGGACATGCCAAGTACTGTCTGCTGCTATACCCCCCATGGCCACCCCCAGGAGAGGACTGTCCCTCCACAGGAGCTGACATGCCCGGCTCTCCTCTGGGCCTCCTTCCCCAGTCCCTGGGCATTGCTGCCTGGGACCCCAGCTGCACACTGAAGCGGAGACTGTCATAACCCCGCTGAGAAGCTCAAAGGCTTCAGCCAACAAATGGCATGGAGTCTTTTGACCACGTTTTCATTCCAGTTCAGCTTCATACTGGGAGCCTGGGCAGATCCCTCTTCCGTTCTAAGCCTCCATTTTCCTATCTACAAAATGGGGTCTGGGCTGGGTCATGTCTGCCGGTGCTGAGGATTTGCAATCTACATTCACTGGCCCAGGAGGAGCTGGGCTGGGGTGGCAGCTCATAAACAGGCCCTAGACTCCTTACTCAGCCTCTGGGGTCATCTAGCCTACTCCTCCCACCCTTCTAACCATAGGGGAAACTAAGGCCCCAAGGGGGAAGTGACCAATACAGTGTCCCCAGCTCCATCCTGGGGCTGCATTTTAAAGCTAATCAGGGCATCTTGCCCTCTGCTGTGTCCTGATCTGCCCTCCCTGGGGAGGCAGGGAGAAGGACCCTCCTGCTGCAGATTCAAGTGGGGACCCCAGACTCCCCAGCCCTGAGCTTTGGGCCCCTTTAGGAGCAGACAGAAGTTAAAGCTGTAGGCTGAAGCTGGAGGGGTAGCCAAGCCCCTCTTTCCCCAACCAGGAGAGGCATGGGGGTGGGGGAGAGTCTGCCCAGGTTTCAGCAGGATGAGGACCCTGGGAGCCTGGGGACTGCAGCATGTGCCCCTGGGTGTGCACAATGGGGCATGGAGGCAGAGAGGATGGCCGGGGCCCCCCCGGGGGCTGGGGGCTGCCTGAGGAGGGCGGCCCCCACCCCCAGCTGCCTGCCCTGGCCCTTCTATCAGGCCCTCTATCCCCACCCCCACCCCCAACCCCAGGACTTCACCCATGGCCCAAGACCTGGCCCTATTCCCCTGTGGTGGCAGCAGCAGGAGGGGCTTCTGGGGTGGCACCAGCAGTGTCCCCATCCTCTTGCAGCAGGAAATTGTATTTGCCAAAGTCATCATCCCGTGGGCACAGAAGCATGTCCTTTCGAGCCTTAGCCAGCTTCTGCTTCAGCACCTCACGCCGGTCCAGCCACTCGTTGAGCTCCTCCTGTCCATGGGCGCAGCGGCACTTGTCCCCGTCCGGGCAGGCCTTGCCCTTCTGGAGCCTGTGGGTGGTGGGAGGCTCACTGCCTAAGCTCTGTGCCCTTCCCACCCAGGTATGGGACCTCAGGTCGGCCACTTGACCTCCCCTAAGGCAGGCCTCTCCCCGGGCAGCTTTGGTCCCAGCTCAGGAAAACCTGATGTTCTGGGCCTCTCTGGGACATGCCCTTCCAGCACTCCCCTTCCTCACTCCCAAGCTGTACTCACACCCAAGATCCTCCTCCCCCAGCACACCCTCTTCTGGCCAAGGGGCACCAGGGCTGGCCACCACCTCTAGCCACTATCCCTCGGGCCCGCCCCATGTCCCACCAGGCCCTGCCCTCCTGGGGAGCACCTGTCGCAGAGTCGGAACTCGCCCATGGGGAAGCGGTAGGCCCAGCCGCTGGTGTCACTGTCGGACGTGAAGACCTTCTCCTTGTGCTTCTCAGACTGGATGTGCTGCTGCCACTGCTTCTTGCTGTTGCTGTTCTTGCCACAGAGCCAGCAGTGGTAGCCCATCTGGGAACACAGCCACCATGAGTGCCTTTGCCTCCACACATCTGCCTGGACCTCCCCCAGGCTGCCCTCAGGCACATAGGGGTGGGGTGTTACCATGATGTCAGCGTAATCCGTGGGCATCTGGATCTGCTTCTCTCCTTCCCGAGAACTGATTGGGGTCCCTTCTCCAGGCTTCCCAGGGTTGTGTTTTTTCAGCCACATGTCATAGGTCTGCTGCATGTCCAGGACTGGGCAGGAGACAGGGGACAGAGTACCTGGTGAAGGGGGCTTCCCATTCATCCTGCCCCATGATCCCTGCTAATTTGGGAGCCCTGGGCATTCCAGGCCCTGCTGATGGGCTGCCTGACCCCAGGGCCCAGCCAACTATAGGTCCAGCAAGGGCACAGCCTGGTATTGATAGAGAAGGGCCCAGGCAGCAAAAGGGGGCACAGCTTGCTGGATTGAGGTGTCCAGCAGTGAGGAACCGCCAGAGGAGGCCCCACCCTGCTCAGGCTGCCCACTCACTCTTGTTCTCCTTCATGAACGTCCACATGTCCCTTTCCTCGGGGCTGTGTGCAAAAGAGCAGTTCCCCACGTACTGGCACTTGCGGCCGTTCTGCGCGTGGATGCAGAGCTGTGGAGTGGGTGTGGGTGGAACCTGCTAAGTCCCGCTGGACTGTCACTGCCTTGGTGCATGGGCAGCCCTGCTGGGACCCCACAGCCCTGTGCCCACCCCTGCGCTCACATCGTATTGCTGTGGAAAGTTGCGAATGGATGGCAGTGGCCTCACTGACACCCATTTCCTCTTGGCTTTGGACATCACTAGAAGGACCCGACGCTCCTTTGTCCAGCTGTAAGACAGAGAAAGGAGACAGTTGGGGAGAGGTCAGGGCACAGCCTCAGGGCTATGTGGTCTCCACAAAGAGTCCTGGCCTCTCTGTCTCTTGAGCTCCACACTGTGCTACCTGGTTGGGCCCCCATCCTGCCCACATCCCTGCCTCGTGCCCAGCTCACCAGTGTCGGGCCTTGGCACTGCAGTACTTGAGGTCTTTGTCGGGCTCTACCACCTGCCCGTTCCTCCAGCACTGGCCACACACAAACTTCATCTGCAGATCGAAGGTGCTGGGCCCATGTGCTCGTGGGGCACCCTGTTGAGCAATGGGGAGAGTGGTTGATGAAACTGTAGGCACCAGGCCAAAGGCCCTGGTATGGCTTCTGGGAGAGCTGGGGCTGCACAGAGCCTTGGAATGGGCTGGCCCCCTCCCTGGTACTACTAGCAGGCCTCTTAGTGGACGGGGCTCCTGACTCCTGAATGGGTGGGTACTCTTTGGGCCTTCTCTGCTGCTCCCACCTCGCCTCACCTCGCCCCTCGCAGGCCTGCTCTGTGGAACCACTGTGTCTCCCAGGGCAGAGCAAGCTACATCACACCTCCCTGTCTTTGCATATGCTGTTCCCTCTGCCTGGAATGCTCTTTCTCCAATCTTTATCCAGCTTGTTCTAGAATCTGTCTTCCAAAACTCAGCTCAAGTGCCACCTCTTGCAGGAAGCCCCCCTGGATCTCATCTAAGTCATAGCTGCCCATTCTAGGAGCTTCCATAGTCCCTTAACTGCTTATGGGTGCTGGGCCTGGGCAGGCAGGCAGGGCTTCAAAAGATAGGCAGTGGGACAGATATCTGGGCAACCCTGGACTCTGGCCCCTTCCTCTGGGTCAATGTCCCACCAGTCTCTTAGACCCCACACACCATGTCCCTTCCCTGACCTCTGCACCAATCTTTACCTTGTGGGTAGAGGGCCAGCTCTTCTGTACCCCTGGGACAGGTTGGGGCAAGAGGTAGGAAAAGTGCTTACCCAGCCTTGCCCTCTCCCAGCTCTGCTGGCCAACCTGTTGCTCTGTGAACCTGCCACCTGTCCCCTTCTCCTCCTGTAAACTAGAGCCTCCTCATTCTCCCAGAGCCTCAGGCACAGAATTATCCTTCACTCAGCCTGGTGGATGAGTCTCCTACCATGAGAGCTCCTCCAGGACAGGAGCTGTGGCCCACTCCCCTCTGTCCCCAGCATCGCCCAGCTCAGAGCTGCACTGCTGACAGATCCCTGGCCTGGCAAGAGATACCTCTCAGGCTAGCTCAGCCCCAGGGCAGCACATGTTTCATCCCAGTAACAAGGTAAAGTTACACCTTTAGGGCTGGGACTTGCATGAGCAGAAGCTATATCCACAGGACTGCTGGTTTCTGGGTGTTCCCCTGGACTCTCATAAGAAGTGTGAGAGGAAGGCACAGGTGGGCGAGTGGGGCTCAGGGGTGCAGTGGCTTAGCTGCTGCCCTGCTGGAGGCCACTGCTCCAGGGCGTGGTTTCACCAGCTCTGTGCCACAGCCCTGGCTGCACAGAATAGGCAAATGGTGTAGGGACAGCACCTCTCCTCACACTGGACAGAATGGCACTGATGAGGCATGAGCCGATTCTGCCCTGGCATCTCCTCCATGGCTACGTTGTGCCACCAGCCCCACCCTCTGGATGGCAAACCAGCAAGAAGCCTTCTGCCTGGGCCACAAAAGCTCTGTTCTCAAGCCAGACCAAGCATGGCATCTTGGGTGGGCAGGGTGGGGCCCCTGGCAACAGGAGGAGGATGAAGCCCCTCATGGCACCCTTGGGCAGCTAGGCCTACACTCTGTTCCTGGGTGACCCTGGCAGTATCACTGAGCAGAAATAAAGGGGGCATGGTCAGAGGGAGAGAAAGTGTCAAAGACTCAATAAAGAGATGGGGTCTCACTATGTTGCCCAGGCTGGTCTTGAAATCTTGGGCTTAAGTGATCTTCCCATCTCAGCCTCCTAGGCAGCTCAGATTGCAGGCATGAGCCACCTGCCTCCCTCAGCTGGTGTTTTCTCTCTCTCTCTCTATGTATGTATATACATATATTTTTTTTCTCTCTGTGTGTATGTGTGTATATATATACACATACATACACTTTTTTTTTTTTTTGAGACAGAGTCTCATTCTTGCCATGGCTAGAATGCCATGGCATCATCATAGCTCACAGCAACCTCAGTCTCCTGGGCTCAAGCCATCCTCTTGCCTAAGCCTCCTGAGTAGCTGGGACTACAGGTGCCTGCCATAACACCCAGCTAGTTTTTCTGTCTTTAGTAGAGATGGGGTCTCTGTCTTGCTCAGACTGGTCTTAAACTCCTGAACTCAGGCAATCCACCTGCTTCAGCCTCCCAGAGTGCTAGGATTACAGGCATAAGTCGCTGTGGCTGGCCAGTGGAGGCACTTTTAACCAAGTTACCAAAGTTTAATCAAAGTGTCACACTGGCGATGGGCCACACTGAGATGACATGCCTCCTGACATGTGAGCTAAGCAGGACATGACACCACCTCTTTGGATCTTTTACAAAATACTCAGCTCGGCTCGGCGCCTGTGGCTCAATCGGCTAAGGAGCCAGCCACATACACCTAAGGTGGCAGGTTCGAATCCCCAGCCCGGACCTGCCAAACAACAATGATGGCTGCAACCAAAAAATGGCTGGGCGTTGTGGCGGGCGCCTGTGGTCCCAGCTACTTGGGAGGCAGAGGCAGGAGACTCGCTTGAGCCCAGGAGTTGGAGGTTGCTATGAGCTGTGACACCATGGCACTCTACCCAGGG